>PITA01005703.1:0-107461 GCA_004023965.1 Spilogale gracilis | reverse complement strand
ACTGCCATCTTGAAGGGGTCCTGGCAAGGAGAGTCAGGGCTGCTTGACCCACAGAGAGCTCGCACATCCTGCCTCCCTCAAGTGACCACCACCTCCTCTCTGCCCTGCCATTTCCAGCGGGGAGGTGTGTGTGTCTGTGCAGTAAAGCCTTTCTGTGCAACAGGACTGGTGTGTGTTCTTCAGATTGCAAACTGTAGGGTCACAAGACATTTCAAAATCCTGTATTCATTCTTAGTGTTGCTCTCCTAAAGCTCATTACATATGAGAAATAGTGGTTTATTTCATTTTTTCAATATAGCTTCTGATGGTAATTTATTTTTGAAGAACTTTCCTGGAGAGTCACCTACTTAGAGACACCAGAGTGATAAGGCATATAATATCTTGAAATTAAAAAAAAAAAAATCCCATTATTCCCATGAGTATTTGTCTGGCTTTCCCTCCAGCGCTAATGTCCAACATGAGGCACATTTGCTGACAGCTGGATTACTTGGGCTCTGGTGAAAGAGCATGAATTGGCACTTCTGTGAAATTCCTCAGTGGTGCTTTGAATGTATATTTACTGTGTGTCATAAAAGTATGCACTGGTTGCTTTAGGCCTTCCGTCGTCAGAGGCCTGGATGTCCAGCATGAGCCATCACACTTGTGGTATCTTGAATAGACTTGAAAAAGGTTCTAGATGAGCATATGTAAGATTTGTCCTGTCTATTAGCGCTCTAATTAAATCAGCCGTCTAATCAGACAACTTATAAAATTTTAAGTAATATGATTAGAGCCAAACAGAATGTAACCCTCCGATGTCTAAAACACTTAATTGGGTAATGACTTTTTGGTATTATTTTACCAAATGGATGACATTGTTCCATAAGGGTTTAGTTTGATGTTTGAATGAGAAATCTGGTAGAGCAGGCTCTCCCTACATCCTCTGAAGATTTCGAGCGAGCCTGGTTTTCACTGTGATCCCTGTCAGCCAAGAGACCACATTTCATCTATAACAATTTTTGTAGCATCTTAGAAATTCTAATCCCCAACACTATGTCATGCTGAAGAATGACACCATATTCTAGACTGGAAAAAACACTTAAACAATTGAAGAGAAGTCCCAATTATCTTTATTAATGGAAGGGATTAAATTATATTAAATGTTCTTTTTCCTTAATCTAATTGTACCAGAGGCTTTGGCCTTGGGCTGGTGGTTGTGGCTCTTTGCCACTGGATTTGAGCAGACAGACTGTGTGCATGGGTCTCGAGGCTGCTGTCTGAGCCAGCCAGAGGTGGACGACAGCCTGCTCAGAGCCACCTGGGAGATGGGAGATGGCAGGACAGAAGGTCACCAGGCTGCACATGGGAGCGAGGCTTCTAATGACCCACCCCTGCCTTCAATATTAAAATACACTTTTGAACCCACCTGTGAAGTCTGGTGGGTCTTGTCTTCCCTTGCAAAGTTTGATCCTCGATCTTTCTGAGTCTGTCCTTCCATAAACTACTTTTAACAACAAGTAATAGTAACAATAAATTGCTTCTGTTTGTTAAGTGCCCACCATAGGACAAGCTCTGTGCTGCGTGCTTTCCAATATTAGTTCTACCTTTTATACTACTCTTACAAGAGAGCTCGTGTGTGGCGAGTTTTTTCGAGGTTCACTCAAGGTCAGACATCCCATCCAGGTGGTGAGGCCGGGATTTGAACTCATGTCTGTCTTGATTCCAAGGCACTGGATGCTGCCTTCCCCCCAAGGTGGAACTGAAGATGGGGGGAGCATCACTCACATGGTTGTGAAGCTAATTCACATGTGTTTACGGCCATATTCCTTATGCTGTGCTTATCACCCTACTCTTTTATGGCTTGTTTTTAAGTAACACAAAAAGATGTATTGTATCATTGCAATTCATTTTTCTCATAATTATATTCTCAGCCAGTGCAGTTGACAAATTATTGAGCTTCTCTTGTCTCCCTTATGTTCTCATGTATTTCTGAAATGGCATCTTAGATTAAAATTTCTCTCCTAAAAGGCATCGTTGTTATTTTCCAAATAAGATGCCGCCCAGGGGCGCAGCCCCCACTGCAAACACAACGCAAATTCGCCCCCACAGCACAGGGAATAAACAGATTCGCGCGGGAGAACCCCATCTACCCCTCAGCTCACACCTGCACTAGTGTCCTCCTATAGCCCAGGACACCCACGTGCTTCCTCGGGTGTGTGGCTAACTTCACACCAGTCAGATAGCTCCTGGTGCAAGCCACAAGACCAGGCTTACCCTCCTCTAGAGGAGAAAGCCTCCCTCCTCAGGGCGGCCTCCACCTCCCCCTGCCTCCCACAGGGTGCAGGCCTGATGCCTGCCCAGTACGCTTCTACCAGCGTTCAACTGAAAGGTGGTGGCGATTTTTTGAGGGTAGTGTGAACCACACATTATTTCTCTTCCCTTACCCCTTGTGCATTAGTCAGAACTGTGATTCCCAGGCCCGATTTCCTCACAGAACGCCCTGAGTACTTATTAAATACGCATCCGAGGGCTTCACCCCAGAACCTCCAGGGATGGGGTTTAGGAATCATTTTTACAAACGCTCTCCGGGTAATTCTGTTATTACCCAGATCTAATTCTACTGCTTTAGAATAATAAGTGGGATTTGCAATAAACGGGACTTAGCAGGGCTGTAGCAATCCGCGTGTCCACCTCTATGTGCCATGGGGAGCTGCGGGCGCGTGCGCAGAGAAGCGCCTCATCTCCCACCCCCCACCCCCACCCAGGAGCACTGGAAACAAAGCCTGCAAGGACAAATGCAACGTCTTTTTCGTCAGGAACTGTCTTCTAAAGATAGTGTTTTAAAAATCCTGTTGCTTTTAGCAAAAATTGATGATGCTGAAGTAGTGACAAGAGGATAGAAGTGAAAAAAGTATCAATAATAAGAGTTGCAAGGCGGGACGCCTGGGTGGCTCAGTTGGTTAAGCGACTGCCTTCGGCTCAGGTCGTGATCCCGGAGACCTGGGATCGAGTCCCACATCGGGCTCCCTGCTCGGCGGGAAGCCTGCTTCTCCCTCTCTCACTCCCCCTGCTTGTGTTCCCTCTCTCGCTGTGTTTCTCGCTGTCAAATAAATAAAAAATCTTTAAAAAAAAAAAAAAAAGAGTTGCAAGGCATTGAAAGGTTGTAATTCAATCTCCACCTACAGGAAAAGTAATTATGATAATAAAAAGCTAAGTGATTGGCGCCCATAACAAAAATGAAGCGGATGATCAGTAGTGTCCCTTTCCCTTCTTGTGAGTAGAGAGAAAGATTCGGACACTTCTCAATTTAATGATGGGTTGTATCTCAGCTGGTCAGTTGACTGTTAACTGTTCAGAACTTACAACACCCTGGCCCTTGGATGCGAAGTAGCTTCATCTTTGTGCCGGGTTCCTGTGTCATAAAGGGTCGGGTGCCCGGTGCTCGTCATACTAGGCGTGGCTGAGCCCAGTGTGACGAGCACCTCTGCATGGACTCCCTATGGCCCGCAAGCCACCAGCCTGGCACTGAAGGGTGGCCTGTCGGTCACAGGGATGGTTTTGTGCCTGGCTCGGCTGCTCTCTGCTCCATTACTTAACTGACGCACTATTCTCCCCAAACTTTGACATCAGCCTTCCTTCCAACAGCATCTAATGCAGCATTGCCCATTTATTCAGTAACTGTTCATTACTCAGGTTCCTCCTGCAGGAACAGAGTGGCCTACCAAAGATCTGGGAACCAGGCAGACTCAGCTCAGGCCTGTCACTTAGCTCCATGAGCTTGGGCAAGCAACTTCTGACCTACAGGCCTCCATCTGTTCTTCTGTGAAATGGGAATAAAAGCAATCTATGACTTACCAGCCAGTGAGATAAAGCATAGGAATGTCTCCTACACATAGATTCTTCTCCAGGAGTTTTGGATAGAAGCCATCAGTAATAAACAGTCCTTCCCCACAGAGCATTCACAGCCTAGGGAGAGAAACATTTGTGTGAGAAGAAAAGTCACCCTGACACACGGGGACAGACCCCCTAATGAAGACAGCCACAGAGACCTCTGCATTTTCCACTTTCCAGGCCAGTGCCCTTCCTTTGTCCTCTGCCCTCTTCCCTTGGGCTGCTTTATTCTTTGAGGTGATTTGTTCATATCTCTGCTGCTTGGCCTTACCAGCCGAAAAATTGGCTTTGTATCATGTTTTGCGAGAACCTTCTTTTCGGCAGGGTCTGCGTGGGCTCCAGAGAGGAAAGAGTGAGTGGAGGATGCGGGGTTTGTGAACGCAGTGCCTGTAATTGGGGGGGAGGGGCTCTGTGACCCTTGACTCCACACAGCCAGCAGCTGGAGCATTAATAAAGGCACACGTTCCCTAAACGCGCCCGCATATGCGTGCGTGTGTTCATCGAACAACTCACACGTGCAATCCAGGACTTACACACACACGACTTATTAAAAATTAAACCTCCAGGGAGATTATAGACGGTGGAAAGGAGGGCATAATCATTAAGCCAACCTTCTGTCGGGGAGCCGTGCAGTTTGAGGCTCTCATTACGCTAAATCTCAGAGCAGGACTAGACCTCACATGATAACTTGTCCCTTCCAGGTCTGCTGGATAGTAAGGGCCTCTCACTTCCCAGAGAAGACCCCTTTTCTCTGACAAATGAAAATACTTCCCATCAAAATCCATTCTCAGCTTGGGCTCTTAGGGCCCAGTGTTGCATTTGAAAATTTAACTGTGTTCCCGGCAGACCAGATTCTGTGTAATTCCATGTGTACATGGAGCTGGCCCGTACCCGTCTGCTGGCTGCGTCTTCACTGTAATGAGATGCTTCTTTGGTTTATTTCCTGGGTACTGTGTAGACAAGGATCTGTATTTTTTTGTGCCCATGACAGTGAGCGAGACGTGCGCCCTCCGGTCATGGGCTCCCTGAAATGCCCACTCAGTCACGCTGTGAGCCGAGAGCAGGAGGCCGTGAGGCCATGTCCTGTTCATTTCAGCGGCTGATTAAATACAGCGGGGTTTTGGAGGAACTCCTTACAATCACTTTTTCCCCATGTGTGCCAGAGGATTACAGAATGTGAAATAAATACCTGGCACCCAGATGGCTAGGAGAGAGGCGGGAATCTGCTTTTCAAGGCTCCTTATGAGCCTGCACGATGTTGTGGGCATCAGGAATAAAGAAGAAGGGTGAAGTAGTTGGGGTGAACAGCTGAAATCCATTCTGCCCCCCTGGGGTTCTTTTCAGCATGCCCGCTAGCCAGGTACACAGGCCGGGGGTTAGCATCATGCACTCGTAGGTCCAGGTTTTGCTGTATTAGAACATACATTTTGGACAGGGCCTCCAATCTTGCCTTTCTTTATGTTATCGCCATATTTTTAATGGTGCTAAAAGCCCTACTAGCCCTGTGGACATGGAGGTGACCAAGGGTCTCCTTCCTGGTTATGCCATTCGCCAGCTGCGTCTTCTGAATACCAGCCTCTCATGCTCAACACTTGAGGTTCCTATCCATTTGTAGCCTCGCCCTGGATTTCCCACTAGGGAGCAGGCTTGGGGGCTCCCGTTTCTGTTGTTAGAGAGTCTGAAGAAACTGGGCTGTTCCTGCACAGCTAAAGAATGTTTTTAAGAACACAGTGATTGTTTAGTGTTAGTTTTGGTATTTAGAAACTAGGAAGTAGTTTTCCTTCATTTGGCCAATTTTTATTCTACATCTGCTGTGCCCAGAGCTGTGCATGAGGCCCTGGGGTATGAAGGAGAACTGAATAGGAAAGTCAGCCTTCAGGAAGCTTGGCAGATACATTAGAACCTATTCAGCGGCATGTTGCAAAGTGATATATATTATGGGGGAAATACTTCGAACAACTGGACTTGGGGGTCCCAGGGAACAGTGGTGTTGGCAAATTAGCACATGGGTTTGAAAAACCAACTGGATCCAAACAATAGGTTGGAATAGGCTGAATTCTGCCTGATGTTTGGGGTGTTGGCATCTTTGTTACGTCATTATATTATCATCTTGTCATTTTATCTAACCTCTGATGCTCACGCCCTGCCTGTATTCATAGTTTGTAAGCAATTTGAAGACAGGAACTAAAAATCATTAAGCCCTGCCTTCCCCTAACAGCATCGATTCCAGTGTCACCCACGTTATAGACACTCCATAGATATTAAGCGAATTTCCACATCTCCATCAGCAAGAGACAAGTGTGACCTGGGGCATGGCTGTTTCAGGCCATATGGAGTATGTTCTGGAAATGTGTGACTGGGTGTGTTTTCCTAAGGTGGAAGGTAGTGTTGCTACACCCCTTTACTGAACAGTCCCTAGCAATTGTCTCCCTGCAGCATAGTGTGCACAATGAGGAACAATCCAGAGAGTTTTTTTTTTTTCCCCTCCTCTGGAAAAGTTTGTTTCTTTACTATGGAAGTCACAGGAGCGACGGTCACTAAAGGCTTGACCTAAACCAACCAGGAGCAGTTGTCCCTCTATTTGTGTTTATCTCTGAAGAGCTTCAGAACTTGTGGTCTCCTCCAAGGTTTTCTGGCAGGAAATTCTTTGTTGCCTGCATTGTCAATGACTTTAAGCCCATTTGTCTTTTCTGAGGTTGGCTGCGGTGGAGGCCAGAAAGCTAGTTGATGTTGGGGGTGTGAGCCTTGTCGGTGCCCATCAGAGGCCTTGCTTGTGGTGTTCTCAGCCATTCTGGGACAAAACGCCCTGCCTACCCCCCCCAACATCTTCTTCAAGCCTATGTTCTATTAAGAGATCCATTGATTGTGAGGAACAACTTGTGCTCAGAATAACTTAGGGGGAAAGGGAGGCATTTGTCAGAAGTGTACAGAGGCATCTAATAGAAGTTGAGATCTGGGGGGGGGGGGGTCCAGTCCCTCCCAACGGACTAGAACTGGCGTGTTCATTAAGGGTAACGTGGACCTCTGTGACAAATAAACCCCAGACCTCAGCAGCTTGGTACAGAAATTCGTGTCTCGTGCTCAGAAGCTTCAGTCGCTGGGCAGTGTAAGCTGTGCCCCACACTGTCGTTCGGGGCCCCAGGATGACGGTGCTCTGCCACCTTCACCCTGGATGCTGGGTGTCCAGCAGACGGCGGGTGGGGGGGAGGCGTAGATGGCTAAACAGGTGGTTTGATGCACACGTCTTGGAGGTGGCATTGATCGCTTCTCCCTACAGTCTGTTGGCCAGAACCCAGCCACATGGCCATGGCTTACTTTGAGGGAGGCTGGGAAGCACAGCCCAGTCTTATGCCCAGGAGGGAAGGGAAACAGGCTTGCAGGACGGTTCGTAATCTCTGACAGCCATGAGCTCCAGGTCCATCTGGAAGCAGGCCAGCCATGTCGTCGGCTAGACAGAGAGCTGTGCCTCCTTCTGTGCTAGATACTGTTCTCAGAAGTGGGGAACGGTGCTGCTTTGTGAGAGAGGAAGTGCACATCCTCTACAACCTGCTGTGAGTCCCGTGGCCTGCCAGGTGGACACTGGTTTGGCTGGCTGGAGGAGGGGTCAGGCGAGCATTCAGCAAGGCCCATCATGGTCCTCTTGTCCTTTGCCCTGGAGCAAAAGGTCAGCCAAGCTGTAAGCATGTTCTTTGCCAGGCTCACCTCAGAAAGCTAACAATAGGCATTGAAATAATGTCTGTAAAATATGTAAAAAAAAAAAAAAAAAAAAAAAAGACAGTTTTCCCAGGAGACGTTGACCTAAATTTTGAGCCAAGCTGTGAGACTTTGCCATTTTTAACCAGAAAAAGATGATTTCCCAAGTCCTTTTGGTTCAGATCTGTCTCAACGCTAGGTAATGCATGTTCCCTCCTCCCCGAGAAGAAAGAGGCTTCACCAGCTTTCCTTCCATCGTCTCTATGATGGATTTTCTTCCTTGTAGAGCAGTGAGCACCACTGCCTGCTCCAGGGCTCAGCCACACAGCTCGAGAGCGCAGATGAGTTTGAGATCAGGCATATTAGGAAATGTGCATATGTGTACATGTGTGGGGAGTGCCTTTAGGCTCTGCCACGGAGTGCGCCCCACGTCCCTGTCCCTGTTCAGGGTTTGGGCTAGCACCACAATCCCAGGGATGGGGGAGACCATCGGCCTGACCACCGTGTAGAGGGCTGCCTGACGCTTGCCAGGACTGGGGTACGGGGGTCACCTTCCTCAGCAGAGGCCCGAAGCCTCTTCTGTGGGGGCCACAAGTGCTGAATATTTCACAGTCACTTCTCAGAAATTTTGGGAAATACAGAAGTGTTGGTGCCAGCGTGTTAGAGATAGGTTTAGGGAGTGGAAGTCTCTGCTTGGGTTCAAGAGAAGGTGTTGCAAAGAGAGAACTCTGTACCCAGGTAGCCCGAAAGTTCTCATCCCTTGTGTTTTCCGTAATGGAATCAACTGCTGAGAAAAGCCAGGTTCAGGGAGGAAGTCGTTGGGAAGATGCTGGAGCATCTTCTCTTTGTTCTTTGTGCCAAAAGTGATGGGTTTCTAATTATGATGGCAGAAGAGGTAGCTGTTATGGAGCGTGTCACTGTGTTGCAAAATCTCTCTGTGTTGTGTTATTGCTGTATTCTTCATGCAGTAGAACGAGCGTACTTTGTCCTTTTTTTTTTTCAAGGACACAAACTAATGGTTTTCTCTTTCCTTTATTGCTTTGCTTCCCAACCTGGGGATCTGCCTCTGTGTCCTGTTGCAATGAAATTCCTTCACCTCTTTTGCATCAAAACAAAAAGGTAAGAAATGGCAAATGGTATTATTTTGCTGAAGCTCCCCCAGCCTACGTTTTGATTGCAGAGATTTTTTTTTTTTTTTTTAAGAGGAAGTGATTGATGATGAGGTCCTCTATTCCAGAATCAGTGTTTGGCTGCTTGAGTTCATCTTTCCTGGGGCCTGGTGTTGAGCAAGGCGTAGGTGGGAGTGGGGAGGAGGGTCTTTCTGAGTTTTTGTCCGTGGCTCACAAACAGGGGCACAGTTCATAGGCGGTTCACAGTTAACTTCTACCAAGACAAAAATGTTAAATGAAAAGGAGGTGAGAGGAATATTAATATTACTGTGTCTTCATACTTTGAAGCAAAATTGCTCCAACCAATAATGAGTGCTGTTTGGGGGTTTTATTAAACTTGAGGGATGGTAGGGGAGAGACCATTTGGGTACTCTGCCAGCGGGAAAACTTACAGTTTTAGGGCTGCAAAACTCTGTCTGTCTGTCTGTCTCTTTATCTATCATCTATCCATCTATAGATTTTGTTTATTGTGGTTAAAGCCACATAACCTGACATTTACCATCTTAATCGCCTCCACGTGTAGAATTCAGTAGTGCTGAGTACATTCTCACTGTCATGCAACCGATCTTTTTCATCTTGCAAAATGGAAACTTCATATACTCATTAAACAATAGCTTAACTTCCCTTTCCCCCTCTCTCCCTAGCCCTTGGCAACTACCAACTACGTTCTACTTTCTGTTTCTATGAGTTTAACTATCCTATGCATACCGTATAAGCAGAATCAAGTGGTGCTTGTCTTTTTGTGACTGGCTTGCTTGACTCATCATAATGTCCTCCAGCCCCAGCCATGGCGTAGGATGGGGCAAGGACTTCTCTTTTTAAGACTGAATGATATACCATTGTGTATCTATATTTATATCCCACATTTTGATAATCCATTCATCTGTTGATGGACATTCACTATCTCTTGTTTTATTCAATTTTCAGCAGAGCCAAGCCCTTGAGCGTTAGTGGCTCCTTGGACTGAATATTCATTTAAGGCTCAGTCTCTGGCAGGGATGTATCTCTTGCCCTGTAATCCAGCCCTAACTTCTCTCCCCCTACTTCTCTTGCCTATAAATTTAGGGCAGAAGGCTGGGAAGGCACATGCTCGCCCATACTCCCCATCACACCCACCCCGGATGGTGGTCCTTTGTAACATACGGGTGCAGGTGTTTCCCTGGTAATGTGTACCGTACCAGGGAAATGGTTTGGAGAGTGCATCCTAGATGGATCGGTTCTTGAGACAGAAAGCACACTGGGGCAATAGGGTCTGCAGAGAAAGGGTAGGAGAACTGTAGAGTCGAACCCAGGCATGGCCCCAGAGCAAGACAAAGGAACTCCACAGGCGTCATGCAGGGCTCCAGCAGGTGCCTTCTGGGCCCCGAGGGCCCCTGATCCAGGATGCCATGCATCATCGGCACTTTGAACCTTTGAGGGCGATTTGGGAACCATTTACCTCACCACATATTTTGCGTATATTTCTCGGTGCTTCATGTGGGAAATCGGGGCATGTCTGATGACGCAGAGGGCCTTGGAGCACGCCAGTTGTGCTATGGGGGTGACCAGTGTGTTTGCTGGCAGTCCCAGGGCCATTTCTGACAATCATTAATGAGATTTGAGAGCAGGTTCTCTTGCATCTTCTGTGGGTCTGGAGGGTACCCCTGTTCCCCACTCCCCCCCAGAAATTAATGTAATTGATAGAATACAATGAATCTCCCTGTGGTTTCATTTCCTTTCATGTGAATTTGGAAGTAAGCAAGGTTCAACAGTGGATGCATTTCAAGATTTTTATTCAGTGCAGGTTAAATTGAAATAAAAAATACAGAGCAGTACTAGTGGTAAGGGTGGGACTGATGAGAAAGGAGATGGTTTTAGATCATTGTAGTCATTAAATCACCGCAAATTAGGCAAGTAGAAATACACAGCAGTCCTGCTGTGGGACTGTTTTGGGTTTTAGTGAGAGGCAAGATCTGGACATTATTCATATTGGGAATTACAAACGACCTATGAGAGGGGAAAAGGAACAGGTAGGGTGGGTGGGGAAATCCTTTGGAGAAAATGCGCAGGGAACAGCTAAAGATCAGGAAGCAGAACAGACGCCGGAAGGAATTCAGGATGAGCAGAGAGGAGGGTCTTGCCGGCAGCACAGCCGGAGATTTCCCTGTGTAAACTGCAGTCGTGCCGGGGATAGGGCTCAGCCTTGTGCACAGTAGAATCACCTGGGGCACTTTTCAAAATGCACCAGTGTCTGAACCTCACGCCAAGGCGACTAAATTGGAAGTTCTCTAGGTGGACCCAGTCTGGACATATTTCTTACAAATATAATAGTATTTGTAAATGATCTTTGTGCCCAGGCAGTGTTGAGAGCTCCTGATCAAGAGGGAAGGAAAGAGAAATGCTGATGAATTTGTCCAGAGGCAGGTGTGCGGTGAACCTTCAGTATTGTTCTCAGGAATGTCACGAATCTAGAAAGCCAGACTCTGGAAACTTCAGAGAGGAATGAAGGAACAGCGGGGGCCACAGATGGGAAAAACGTAGTCAAGGGATTTGACAAGAGACAAGATTTGGCTGAAGAGTTAAGAGGAATAAGAGCGGGGTCAAATAAAGGGTTTTTTGTTTTTTGTTTTAAAAGATAATGCAGTGTGAGCAAAGCTGCTCAGGAGAGAGAGAGGGTAAGTCTAGGATGAGATTGAGAGTGGGCTGGGTGTGACCTCAGGCTCACAGGCAGGAGAGGACCTTCCTGCTCTAGTGAAGATGGGGCAGACGTGTGACAGCCACCAGAGGGTCGGCCTGCACTGTGGCCGGGCGGCAGCGCTCTCCACTGAGGCAAGCTGGGAGCCTCAGCAGCGAGGGAAGCAGGCCGGGAGAGTTCCTGTGGGGTTTGCTGCAGCGTCCATGCCGGTCAGCTTGGCCATGTTTGGATCTCTACCAAACCAGGTGTATAAGGGTTGATGACTTGGCGGTAGGAATGGATGGAATGGATGGCGGGGCTGGTCCAGGGCTAGGGATTCCCTGGAGGGGTTTAGGAAGATGTCAGGGCAGTGATGGAGTCTGGGCCAGGGGAGAGTGTGGTTTGCAAATCGTCAACCCCAAGTCTTGGAAGGAAAGAGGGAGGCCAGTGTAGATGAGAGAGCTGAATGGCCACAGGGCTCTTGGGAGGGGTTGGACTGGGGACCTGAATCCTGTCATGGAGGGTCATGGAGAGGGGATGCCAAGAGGAGAGCTTACGCTGACTGGGCAGAAGACGGCTCCATGCCTGTCCCTGGGAAGCTGAGAAAGTGGGAAGAGTGCTCAGAGAGGGTCAAGTTTCAATTAAGTCCAAGAAGAGAAGGAAAGATTGAAAAGCCGATATGGGATAAAAAGTAGCTCCATTGTCCTAAAAGAGAGTATAGTTGAAAGAGGTTGTTGATGCAAATAAATGTTTAAAAAAAAAAAAAAGTCTGTGTGGGTGGGGAGCAGTGGTGATGGTTCCTTTCCTCTTCAAAACCAGCAATCAGAGTATTAGTAGAATGTAGAAATGGCTTAAATAAAGTAAATATTTTATGTTCACTATGTTATCTAGAAACCCAGCTGTTTGCTGGCCATTAAAGACGGACAGTTACAGACCTGGTAGTAAGTTATTTAAAATAGAAACTCTGAAAATGTATTTGTTGAAAGATGTTTCATATCTTGAATTCTCCATTATGCATTTGTCCTCTGCAGAGAGAAGGGAATAACATTATGTACACACATTGTTAATTACTCATTAATCTGACATTTCGATGGCAGTAAGCAACAAATATTAATTTGAGACTCAACATTGCGATTGTTTTCTAAGATGTATGACATCTCCAAAAATATGAAACCTGAATTTCAGAATTACTTTCTTCAAAGACTGATTGTGGCAAAACTCATTATTAGAGCCTTCTGTACCTTAAATGCTTTAAACGAAACACTGCAATTTACAGAATTCATTACTGTGCACAACTAATTAGAACTTTAAAGGAAATCGCAGTGGGGAATTAGACATTTTAAAGAGCATTTCCTTGAGCTGCAATGTTCTTCAGAATAAAGGTTGTTTTGCAGCAAATGAGGCCCTTGAATTTTCCATATATATATAGACACACGCTCTCAAGAGCAGCATGTTTGACCAGTCGTGTTTGGAAACTGTTCCTGTTCTCTGTGCAGACAAAAGAGAAAGCAACAAAGGCAGCGAGGGAGGGACAAGACAGAAATGCAAATCAGATGTCCGCAGTGTCCTCGGAAGCCCAACAAAAAACACAGACATATATAATTAGTTTCCAAAGCCAGCTTTACCCTAGAAGAGAAAAAAAAAATTCTCATCTAAGAAAACAGCAGTGAGAGCTGTGTGCGTCCCAGGTGTATGGGTGATTACAGCGGAGAGCAGGGAAAGCCATGCTGCTCAGCTCAGCTGCCTCCGCGCTACACAAATGTGTTTACAGAAAGAATATAAAATCGACCATGGGTAACTCCCTCCCTTTCCCCAAATTGATTAATTTCTCGACGTGCTGGCGGATTTCTACATGGACGGGGATGGAGTTTGAGAGATGAATGTGTAAATCAACAGCAGGTGGGAAGTTGAATTTGTCTGGCTCAGCTGCTGTTCGGTGCATTTCCTATTCTTTCTGGTTATCTCAGTCCAGCATCTGTCACTGAGCAGGACTCCTGGGCCTCTGTCATCCCAGGCCTGGGGAGCCACAGTGTGGCTTGTGTCTCCCGGCAGCTCAAGGCCCTGGCTGGAAGAGAAAACAGCAAGAATGACGGCCCCGTCGCTCTTAGCAGGATCTGATAGTTGAGCAGCGTATTTCTTTGTGTCGCGTTTTGCTTCTTCTCTTCCTCTCCACCTTGAATTTGGCTGTTGCGTTCTCTGGGCTCTTCTACAACACCTTCTTACTTGGTAATGAGACCCTGAGACTCCAATGGGCTTTTCTTTGTATTTTAATCTTGGTGATGATACCCCGTGATAAAAAACTGCTTTCTTGCCCTTTAGATTAAGGCTTGAACGAACAGTGTATTTTCCACACAGTCCCGAAATCTCTGTGAAATTTAATCATCCAGCAGACCCACATTTGCAGCATTTCCTAACATCACAGAGCTTCGGAGTTGGGCATAACCTGTAGAGGTGATCCCCTCCACTTTCCCACTGTAGGATGAACTGTCTCCCCCATCACAGACGACCCCCCAGCTTCCGCCTCGGGGTTGCTGAGGTTTGCCATGGTTCCCCGGGCAAGGCAGTGGCCTCTCTGACGGCACTCCCCCACCTAGGGCCCCATCCTGGAAATGCTCAGCCTACCTCTTGGATAATAGGGAGGCTGGCTGTTCTTCAAGGCTTTCTCGAAAGATCAGACTTCCATCTTTCTGAGGGGCTTGCTTGGACAGACCTTCTCTTCAAAATAAAATCACAGTCACTGGTGTCATTTAAAAATGTTCTACAGAAAATATGATTGCTGGCAGGCAGGAAATCAGATTCTTGTTTGATAATTTATTTTAAAAGAGATGCACAAAATTATTTTAAGTTTAGCCATAGCATGGGATATTATGTTCAGTGCTACTTCCGGGTCGTAGCTTGTGTATATTTTTTTCATGTGTATGTCTTATATTCATAATTTGGGCAGTGGTTTCCTCTACCATTTGTTTCCACTTGAAGTTTTTTTTTTTAAGAATAATTTCTAATAAGCTGCAGTTGTTTAAGGGATTATTTATTGTCCTCTTAACTTGCAGGAAAAATCAGATATTGAGCCCATTCTGTCATCTGTCTGGTATGTGGCCAGGGCTTACCGTCCCTTCATGCACACATCTCTTCATGGCATTTCATTGTTTTTCTCTCCCTAAACCTTAGCTAGAGTATTTTGAGGCTTGTGTTTGTGTTTGTATTTATTTGCAGTCTTTGGAGTAGAGAGAGGACAAAGTGTTACTGTTTACAAATTCCAGGCAGAATTGACTTCAGTAATCTTTCTGTACATTTTTTAGTAGAAAAAGAGGTTGTCAGAAAGAAGAAAGATTAAAAAGAAAATCCCAAATTATTTGGGGAAAAGAAAATCAGAGTCGATCTGAATAGAGAACCACCGGTAGAAATGTGGAGTGTTCAATTAAAAGCTCATTAAAAAGGCTCAGAGATCTGTGCTAGTGAGATTTTAATCCGTCTAGGAAAAGGTTGTAGGATGCAAATATAAAATTGTAGCATCTTAGGGTTGGCACTTCTTTGAAGATAAAAGCCCGTGCAGCCTGTCCATGAGGACCTCGAGTAAGGAGGCGTTCCTCACCCTGACAGCAAACATGCCCTGAACACGCACGCATGAGATGCCAGGCACGGGCCCAGGTGTTGGGATGCAGCACTGAACACACTCAAAGTTAACAGCCCTACTGTCAGGGAGTCACGTCTGAGCAGACTCCCTAGCAGGGGTAGCAAGCTAAACTGTTCAGTTCGGTTGCTCCTATTATCCAGATCGATTTCTGCATTTTTCCAGACTCAGAGTTAGAGTTAGGATTGTCTTCAAGGTTTTCTAGTCCAGCCCCCTACTGATGCTGGAAGCCTTTCTGGGGAAGCCTCGATGTTTCCACATGGGGGCCAACAGAATATAGAGATGCTATTGTCTCCCCATTTCTAGACAATAGAGCTGCCCCAAGGGTGGGGAGCAGCCTGAGATTCGGTGTCTTTTGCTGGCCCTTGCATCTTGGTACCTGGCATGAAGCTGGAGGTCACCTGCAAACCTCAGTCCCCTTTACCACGAATTGCTTGGAACCATGTCTCCCACATCCTGTAATTGTGGATTGGATTTTTTGACCCAAAAATGTAGAACTTTTTTTTGCATTCATCTCATGTGCCTTTCATTATGATTAAAATTGTTTCGTGTTACAGCTTATTTTTTTTTAAGATTTTATTTATTTATTTGACAGAGAGAGAGATCACAAGTAGGCAGAGAGGCAGGCAGAGAGAGAAGAGGAAGCAGGCCCCCCACCACGCAGAGAGCCCGACGCGGGCCTTGATCCCAGGACCCTGAGATCATGACCTGAGCCGAAGGCAGAGGCTTAACCCTCTGAGCCACCCAGGCATCCTACATCTTATTTTGAAATTTGAGTCCTGATTATTTTCTCTAGACATTTTTGATTGATTACTTCACCCATAAACAGTTTTTGAGTATTCACTTTCCATATATGTATTGTTTCTTATTTTATAAATTAAATATACGTGAGTTAATATCTCAAGCTATAATATATACTTAATGCAAGGTTCAACTAGTGAAGCAAATCTGTATTTCAAGTCATTTTGATGCTTTCAAATTTGTTGTTTATTTCCAAGCTGATCTCATCAGATCGTTCTTTCTGTCTCCTGTGGCCGCCATAGTGCTTATACCTAGAATGGGAGAACCTTCCGCTCTACAGTTTTCCTGTTGTTCACCTGTGCTTTCTTTATTAGTATTATCTTTAATCCACAATTCCTTTGTGGGAACTTTATTTTTTCTTAAACCATCTGTCCATTTTTCTAAAATTGGTTTAATTAGAGCTAGAGAATGTCATCCATAAATCCACCGAGCAGAGCTCTGCTAAGATGGCTGTGTGAAGACACTGAAGGAGAGCAAGCAGACAAAGGAAGGATCTGGGGTTGTCTGTAGTTACAGAAGCCCTTGAACTTCTCGTGTACCTGACCCGACAAGCCATCCTCTCAAAGCGGACCATGACAATATCACGATGCACTCAGTGCATTTAAAATATTAGTGAGGCTTCAGTCCTTTTTTTTTATTTAAAAATAGACCGAAAGAGCTCTGATGTCTTCCCACACCCCAGTGGACCATATCACATACTTCTTGGGCTATTGTCATTCTACTTTAGTGATCTTCTCTCTGGCATATCAGTTCTCTGTCTACAGTTTTTCGTCATGCATATTTTTGGTAGCTTACCTGTAGGTATTCATCCAGTCTTACATAAAAGTAGAAAAATGGTAAAGATGAGTTCTTAGAATGTTTAAAACCTCTAAGCTGACATTGACCCATTCATCAGTCCTCTTAAAGCGTAGTTTTTAAACTAGCTAGGAATAAGCCTCATTGTTTTACAGCGTGCCACTGAATTTTCCATGTTAGCTGGAAGGTTATCACAAGACACCATCAAGAGTTTTGATTCTAGCTACCCACATGGTACCACTTACTGGGTCAGTTCACGGTGATGGGCTCCGTACTAGGCTCTTTGCAAGTGTTATTTCCTTTAATTCTTGTGAGAAACCTATAACATAGGCTTTTTATTCCTCTCTTACAAAGTAGGAAGCTTTACTTTGGCTTAAAGTTGGGGGCAGCTCTTAGCAGGCAAGGGGCAGGCTTTTTGACATTGGCATTTGCTACTAAGGTAAACACACTCAGGTACTTGGATGTGTCCCCCACATCTGTCTCTGGAGTAAACAACAAGGTGGCTTCCGCGGACACAGAAGCACGGGTTTTATAACACTGCATTCTCTTAAATATGTAACACTTTTGCAAATTGGGACACCAGCACTGTGCAGCATTCCAGTTCCTCCCTCTCCCTGCCTCTCAGTGCCCGGGAGCTGGGTCCCCACATGTCCACAGCTGCACACTCGTGCACCTGGAACAACCAGGCAGAAATCGCCAGGGTCTCATGTGAAAGAGCTGGATACCCTCGTATTGTAGCCTCACCCGCCTATGCTTTGTCTGCTTTTCTCTGCACTGATTTCTTCTGGATGAAGACTCATTCCAGGAAACAGCTGTTTTTTCTGACACCTGTTACCCACCTCCTGCCCCAAACAGCAGTTCTCTGTTCTCTGGGAGTGGCGCTCGGTATATAAATTACAGAATTTTTAAGTTATTTTTCTGAAATGATATTTTAGTGATTTCCAGTTTTTACTGTAAATTTTCAAACAAAGCAAAAAAATTGAAAATATAGTACAATATCTATATTGCAACTACTTGAATTCAAACTAATATTTTGCCATATTTGCTTTATCCTGATGTTTTATGAATTATTTTTCTGAATTATTTATAATGAGCTGCAGGCATCTTGACAACTTACTCCCAAATACTTCATTATGGCCTCTCCTAAAAATAAGGATGCTTTCCCTAAAATAAGGCCATTCTCTACATAACTGCTGTGCCATTTTCATACATAAGAAAATTAACACTAATTCTCTAGTATCACGTAATACCCAGTGCAATTATTCCTCCATAATGTGTTCTGCATTTCTCTCCCCAAACTAGGATTCAATTAAGTCTCATACATCACGTTTGGCCTTTGTATGACAACTAGTTTTAGAGTTTAGACTTTCTGTTGTGAAAGGAGCAGGAATGAAAGACCTGGATGATTTTCCAAAAAACTTAAAAAATAAATAAGTCCTATTTTACATGAACAATGACTTTTCAGATTAAATAGACTATCGATCTCGGTTGTTCCGGTGGTTTTTCACTTGGTAGTAAATGGCGCCGGATATGTTAAAGTTGTAAACTATAGAAATCTCTAAAGTGTGCATACGAACCACATCTTAACAGAGGCCGTCCGTCATCTGTAAATGGACAAGGGACACTTAGTACTTCGATGCTTTATGTGTGAAACCATCTCCGAAGCAAATAGTGCATCAAAGGTTTTGGCTCAGCACTGATAATGGATTGTAATAGATTGAAATTAAATATGATTTAAGTGACAGGAAAATGGTACCAGCTAAATAAATAATTGATTAAACATCCTCCAGTTAAATCTGGCAGGTTAAATTGCAAGGCTGGGATTGAATCCTTGGTAGAAGTTCCTCTCCACCTTTCAAACGTAATAAAACTTGTATTAAAAAAGAGGGAAGAGTCAGAAACTATCTGGAGAAAGGGCATGTCCCTCTCTGTGTCTTACTTGCAACACGACGCCCTGTGTGTTCATTGTGCTTGGAAACCATGGTGAGAAAGTGAAGATCCAGGAAACAGCTGTCATAGAAAACCCATTAAAAAGTAGATCAGTGGTTGGGTAGGAATCAACAGATTTAGAAGGCAGATGACAGCACATCTTATTTGTCTTCTCCTAAGTTATGGTGAGTTGAGTAGGGTCGGTAGGACTTTGATGAATTAGGTTAGTGTGTGAAACTGGTTACCGTGTGCCCTGGTCACTGTGTGGCTGCCCCTGGACTCCTGGGTGGCCTTAGGCCCAACGTTTAGTCTGCCATTTGTCTGTGTCACCAGTGGTTCATCTGTAAATAAAAGGCTTGAACAGAGGACCTCTGAGGAGCCTTACAGCTCTGCATATCTAAGAATCTAACAGTTAGAAATCTTTATGAAGTGGTGCCATCCTGCTTCCCTTGTGTAATTATAACTGGCTTTGTCATAATGGTTCTATAGCATTGCAGTTTCCTACGTATCCCCTGGATTATCAAAAGATGTCATTGGTTTACATTAAACATGTACAATGTTGTTTCACTTCCTACAGAAGAGCAGTCTTCCCCTAACATTTAATTAGCTAGAATGTTTAATTAATCAGAGTAGTCCATTCTGGATCCATGTAGAGTAAGATAAATTTTGTTGTAATTAGAAAAACATCTACATGTTAAAAAATGGTAGAGCCACTAAGACATTACAGTTATTGCTTTAAAATCCTTAATTCACAGTAATTCAGCAACCTCAGAGAAAAAGAACTGACTAACTCATCACCCAAGGTGACGTGTTACATTTTTTTAAGTTTATTGTTTATTTATTTATTCACTTAAGTAATCTCTACACCTTACGTGGAGCATGAACTCACGACTCTGAGATCAAGAATCACATGCCCCTTCTGAGGGAGCCAGCCAGCTGCCCCTATTGTGTTGCATTTTATTTTATTTTATTTTTTATTTATTTTTTTTAAAGATTTTATTTATTTGACAGAGAGAAACACAGCCAGAGAGGGAACACAAGCAGGGGGAGTGAGAGAGGGAGAAGCAGGCTTCGCGCCGAGCAGGGAGCCCAATATGGGACTTGATCCCGGGTCTCCGGGATCATGACTTGAGCCAAAGGCAGTCGCTTAACGAACTGAGCCACCCAGGTGCCCCTTGTGTTGCATTTTAAAGATTGGCTCAGTGTTTGTGTTTTCCAGGTCAACAGAGTGTGTCCTATAGAGCCTTTAATAAATTTCTTAGAATTTTTAAGCTGTGCTTCTTCCTCCCTAAATTAGAAATAGCTTTTATGTAAAAGAGTAGTAAAGATGGAAAGAAATCATGTAGGTGTGGTGCCTACTGCGTAACAGGTGTTAACACATGTTAATAATCATAGACATTGTACTATCACTCAATCCCTAGCGATTTCCTTCCAAGTAGAGGGTCCTCCAACCTATGTGCTTGATGAAGAACAAGACTTATGACATTTGATGTCCATCATCTTTGCCTCATGACATTGGATTGACTTCGCAATGCTTCACTGTCTAACTCACAACCCAAGAAACCTAGATATCTCCTTTATTGCCAAAAACACAAATACTCTGAGTTCCATGAATATTCTGTCTAGGAAATAACTGACGCCCATTCATCAACTCTTCTCATTTCCCTGGCCCCAGGAATACCAATAATAGCTGCCTTAGCTTCAGAGGTAAACATAATTATCATGAAGAAAGAATCCACAGAACAGACTTTTGTTATAAAATGCTATGATTATTCTTTATATTTGAACCTGGGCCACATCAAACTGTATTTCCCTAACTGTAAACACCAGACGTGGCAAAAACCTGATAAAATTCAGGAACCATGCCCAACACTAACATTACAATACAATCACTTATAATTTTACAAGAGATGATGAGTGATTTTGCATTTGTTTTTGTAATGGTTGAGAGAAAAAGAACTGGAATCTTCAACTCAACTTTTTCCTTTTAGAAAATTGAAAGTATCCTTAACTGTGTTGTTGAAGACTACTGTAACACTGAAAGTCCTCCAAGTGTGGGCATTCCCTCCCCTAAAGGCTTGTCTGCTGGTTGATTGCCTTCTTCGTTGCTTTACAAATGGAAAATTTTAGCTTTTAATATTTTCGGGGGCCATATAAAGAAAGGTCTTGATGTCTGCTTCGTGTTTATGTTAACTGAGGTCAGAATGGATTACCGTTTTGTGACTAGGAGCATAGCGTCCCACCCCTCACCACTTCCCCACCTCCACCCCGTTAGAATCAGGGCCAGAAGTAGTAAGAATTTGTGGATAATTTAGGCACACCTCAAAGGAAGCACAGAGACCCACAACGCTCTGGAGGCAGTTTCTCTTGCACCAGCCTGAGGATTCATCCAGATATAAGCATGGGCAAAGACAAAAAGACGTTCCTTTTTTAGTTGGAAAATGTCAGTGTCTTTGGTTTTTAATCAAAATTGCTCATAATCTGGTTTAACGACGCCATGAAGGCCTTGGTTTACTCTGCCCCAGGTGAATGAAAATATTTGCTGTGAAAAATAGGTTATTGGTTTTATAGCTGTACCTACTTCAATGCCTCTATCAAGACTATGAGAAGAGGTATTAAATCTCAATTTTTAATAAAATTATTGACATCATTGGGGAGCTTTATAACACTTGACATTTGCTTTCAGTGTTGGGGGAAGAAGGAGAAAGCAAATTGATTTGGTATTTATTTCCTAGGTTGGAGTATGACAAGTTACTTTAAACATAAAATATGTGCATTGCCTTTGGATGCAGTGAACAGAATGGGTTGTTGGTTCTGAAAATGAACATAAATTTTAGAATAAAATGGGTAATGTGGTCATGATAATAATGTAATTCCATTGCTAAATGAACCCATTTTATTATATTCATCATCAGATTCCTATTGCCACCTAGACACCCTTCAAAATTGATAGAAAGTGATGGTTGGACCCAGAAAACACTGCTCATTGGTGAAAATACAGATCACCTAATGGAAGTTAACTTCATGTCATTAGTGCACTCTTGGTGTCACTTTTGCATCTGGCATTAAAAAACAACTCTCAGAAAGACATCTTTGTATGCGGACTTCCTTGCAGAGAATAGCCATTTTCCAGTAGAATGTGCTTCTAGTTGGTAATGATCTTGAGGTCTGGGGACCAGGTAGTGTTGGAGTCGGTGGCGGGGTTTGCTGGGCACAGGCAGGTGTGAGAGCTCGGCGGGCCTGAGGAAAGCCAAGGGTGTGAAGGTGCCGCTCTTCCTACCTCAGCCGCTCAAGGCCAGGTCTAGTCCCCAGATAATCCATGCAGCAGGGCTTCTACTACAATGTGCTATAAACGATGGGTCTCCATCATCAGAAAGCAGTGCTTCTTAAAATGGCAACTCTCCAACGGTGCCTGGTTGGCTGTGTAGGTTAAGTGTCAGACTCTTGATTTCAGCTCAGGTCATGATCCCAGGGCTGTGAGATCGAGCCCTGTGTCGGGCTCCAGGCTGGTAGAGTCTGCTTAAGATTCTCTCTCTCTCCTTCTCCTTTTGCTTCCCCGACCCCTACCCTGTAAAAAATAAATACATAAATAGATAGACAGCCAGTTCTCCACTACCATTGGTCAACCAGCCTCTAAGGAGAGCTGCTCCTAGAAAACACAAGATCTGTTTTCCTGAAGACATATCTCTGTCAACACATCCCCTAGTTGGGCCATCAGATTTGACCGTACCTCTTAGAAAAAGCTGGTTGTTGTCATAACCGCTTGCATTTTCAGGAAATGTCCACAAACCTTGCACGAAGGCCAGCTGAAATACTGTCCATTCGATCTATTGCTCCAAAATCATGTACAGCAGACTGCCTGGCTTCTTTTTTTTTGTTACATTGCTAAAGCTGATGCTGGCTTATTTACCCCAGCAATGTTTTTAATGTAGATGTTAAACTGTGCGATAGATTTTAAAATGAATTTTTAATTACTTTCTGCTATTCTGAGCTCATTGCAATCAGCAGCCATCTTGCTTGAGGATAAAACAAAACAAAACCAGTTTGCTCATGGGAGGAGCAAAGGCCTGCAGAGAAAAGCTTTTGCAGGAATGGGGTACAGAAGCCCATTGTCAGCAGCAGCTGTTGGACGCCTCTCCTGAGCACAGGCCCAACTGCCAGAGGGTTCCGGAGGCTTCGAGTCTTCCACTGATGGTTCCTCCTCTCTAATGAGGTCACCTCTCAGCACAGTAGGTGGGATGACTCTGCTAATGGGAGATTCAGAAATGCAGACTGCAATTACAGTCTTTGTTTCCAGATAGCTCCCCTAGTTTCCAAGCAGCCCAAGGAGCTAGAAACCGGGACAACTCCTCTACAAATTCGAAACAACTAGATAGGGCATGTCCTTTATCCACAATCATCCGAGTGCCTGGCACTGTTTGCTGCTGTCTTTTCTCAGGAGCAGAGATGGGGCAAATGGGAACAACACTGGCCAGGAGCTCACACAGTGACATTTCAATCTGTCATGTACAGTTTCACGTTGCCGTGGTAAGTCACGCCATCTACACTGTGCCAGTGCAAAACCCACGGCCTGGAGGGTTGGCGTGACCTGTCCCGCAGCCTCCATGCTAGGCTCTGTCATCTACGAAATGAGAATGAAACCATCATGCCTCCCTGTGAGAATTTTGTCTGTGGAAACAGTTTGAAAATGGATAAATCCTCTGTACATGCAATACCTTAAGACAGTGAGTCCTAAATGTTTATTTCCGTGAGTACCACACAGAGCGTGGAAGAAATAAACATCTTCCCAATCCTCCCTTCCCTTTCCTTGCTGGAATCTGAGAGGAGAACCGGAGGCAGGGACCCGGGAGCTCTGGATGCGGCTGGCTCTCCCTGACCACTGCAGTCTTGGCTTCAGGGGCCCTGGATACCTCCCGCGTCGCCATGACAACAGGCAGCCGCTCTGCCCCCGCCCCGCTGGCTGGCCGGATCTAGATCGAGCCTGAGCCGGCACTAGCCTGCTTCTTTTTTGTTGGTTGGTTTGGCTTTTGTTTAGGGGGTTTTCTTGTTTTGTTTCGCTTTGTTTTAATTAACCAGACCAGATCCCGTGTCTCATTTGGGTTTGTCGTTGTCTTAACTCCTGACTGTTTCTTGGATCTGAATCGTAAGCCAGCAGTTCTCCTTTCCCCAGATATTTCTTCCTAGTGAGATAGGGTAGAGTATAGAATACCAAGCAATATTCTGCTTGAATTCCAGCCCAAAGATGATGAAGTTGGCATTCTTCTGAATGAAGATATTCGCCAGAGGTTGCTCAGGAGTCGGAGGCTCTGACCAAATGCTTCTGTGCATCTCCCGATCTGCGTTTTAATTACTGCGTACCTGTCTGTCTGTATGGGTTTATCAGGCACCATTGTAGCATGCTCCCCCCCCCTTTTTTTTTTGAGCATGCTCCCTCAATCCTTACAGCAACTGTGGGTGGAGGGCATCCTTTTTCCCTCTGTACAAAATGAAGACACTGCAGATTCCCTGAAAAGGAGCTTTGCCCCACGGCAAGGTCTCTTTCACTACTGTGTTGTGTCTCTGAGTGGTCGTACTAATGGGTCTGGGGTCTGTTCCCCTCTCTCTTCAGAGAGAGCCATGGTTACTGAGATTAAACAGAATCCATGGGTGACTGACTTCCCTGTCCACCGACTTTTGGCTGAGAGCGTCAGCATTCTAGCTCCCTTCTGAGTTGAGGCATCACTTTCTGGTTTTCAGGAGCAAATCGTCCACTCAGGGACTGACTTGTAAAGGGAAAGAGCCCATGCTGTCTTATGACCAGGAATCCCAGAAGTCCTTTTGGGTGTCTGGATTACTTTGGTTGGGAGCCAGTTATTTCCATGGGACTTTCCATGGGCCCTGCCACTGTGGGAAGTCTCCTCCAAGACCAGGGGTGCACATCCCCACAGACAGTTTAGCCGGGTGTATGCCCTTCTGACTCAGTGGGGGCAGATGGTATACTACTGAGCAGAACTATGACACTGAACGATCACGTTCAGAAAGGATGAATCTGAGTACCATATGCAAAATGGATTTTAAGAAGGAGATTGGACTTCGAGGAATCAACTAAGACACCATTACAGTAGTCATGGTGAGGGAAGGTAATGTGTGGTTGAGGACAGGGACAGAGGGAATGGAAAAGAATGGATCTATGGAAGAGTGAGGATCAACAAAGAATCTGGAGTGGTAACTAGATTGAGGAGCTATGAATCCGGCAAGGGTTTGGAATTGGGTATCTGTCTTCTGGTTGTCCATACTCTCTGCCCTCCCCTCCTCTCCGTGAAAGGGCTGTACTCCACATATTAGCCACCAAGATAAACTTATTTTCTTGTATTCACTTTAGAGTGCTTCATTTAATTACTCATATTGTTACCATATTGCTTTCTGCTACTTTTCATTGCAGATGGATTAGCTAAGCTTTGTCTCCCCGCCAGAGAACTAACTGAATTACTATTTATAATGCAGTTTCTATGGAAAATGAATTATAAATTTCAAACAGCCTTGTAAATTGTGTTTTGGAATACAGACAGAGTTGCAGACTTCTTTTATTGCGTTTTATTTGAAAAGGAGATATTCTGGTAGTAGATGTAGGCCTGACTCTTGGAAGAAAGGTGAGGTAGAAAAGTATGTATTTGGGATTCATTCTGCATGAGTATCAGAATTTAAAAGGATGGGCATGATTGGAAGGAGGCAATGGGAAAGCTTGAGGAAGCAGTACCCACCATTTGTTCATCTAGTTTAGAGTGGAAAGGCAGTACAAGGCCTGTTTTGCTTAAAATAAAAAAATCTGAAGCTGAATCAACTTTGCTATGATAGAAATTAATTGAAAAAAGGCGAAAGTAAATCATTCTTTCAGAAAGGAGCGATCTGAATGAATATATCTCAAGTTGTGAAAATATGAATTAAGAGCTCAAGCGATATAAATGTCCTCTTGGGGGGGGGGGTGGACTGAGTTGCACACAGTAGTTTCAACTGATGTAAAATCAGTTAGTTGGGCTGCTGCAAATAAATGGTGGCATGTGTGGCCCTGTCTGGAGGGAAGCTGAATGAGCCACTGGGGAGTTCGTGAGCTATGACACTAACCTGCTCCCTTGCTGTTTCCAGGTGAGGGTATCATTTAGGACCCACATTTCTACATTGGAGACAAATCCTCAGGGGTTTATGAAGCATCTATCACATACCAACAGCAGTCTAGGCTTGGGGAAGGATAAGAAGCATAAGAGTCTTTCCCTGCCATTCAGGAATTTGTCTTTCAATTGAGGGAACAGGACTCTCATACCTAAGTCAACAGGAGAACATAAGGGACAGTGTGCTCCACTCCCAAATTGACTGGGACAGCAGGAAAAAGAGCAGTCTCTGTGCACTGATGCAGTCCAGGAGCAAGAGGGCTTGGGGATGAGTTTGAGTGGAGTCAGGATAGGGTGTCATTAGACTAAGACTATAGGGAAGGAGGGTCTGTGTGGGGAGGAAGGAAGAATCAAAAGACTCAGACTTGAGTTTGAATGAGGCCTGCAAGGGGAACATCCGAATCAGGCATTATAGGGGAGGAGGCCTAGCTGGTTGAGGTATGAGAGAAGGTTTTGAGGGTCTTGCATGCCTGGTTAAGGGATCTAGGTCTGATCTAATAAGTGACAGAAGCAGGATATGACCGAGAAGACCCTATGATACTTCGAAGTAGGAGTAAAGCTAGGTGGGGTTCCAGTGCTTCTCACGGGGACATCATCAGCCACACGGACTTTCTGAGATGATAAGCTCAAGAGTAGTGACTCTGATATGACTCTAGTTGGCTTTTAAAGACCCAAATCTTAAATATATGAGAGGGAATGGACTTGGCCTGAAAATGCCAACTGAAATTAAATTGAAAGAAACATGGAGGCCGGGCAGGGAAACTCTTGCAAGAAAGAGAAGACAGACCAAAGCTGAGGACCCCTTGTCAGTTTGCAAAATCCACGGCCCAGTCAGATAGTGTATGAGGGGAAATAGAGCCAGACTGAGCTGACCATCTTCATGATCCTGAAATCATTCCTTGTGAGCGAAGATGCACCCTCTGCTGGGGAGGCTGAAACTGACTAGTCAGTTGGATATGATTAGGAGACATTCCACTGGTTGACAAATTCAGTGAATTTTTCACTTTTAAGCCAGCTTGGCAGTGGGGAGAAAAAGTTGTAGAATTACCTGACTGGAGCACATTTTCTCAGACCCCCACAGTCAGTGCACTCTTGAATAAAGTTGAAATAATGGGAAAAAAGGAAATCTCTATCATTGTCTTCCACTCCTGCCATCAGCATCCATGGCTGGCTCTTCACGCAGGGGCAAGGTTTTGCTGAAAGATGCAAGCCCACGCCTGCAGTTCTGGGCCTTCCATTTTACTCAGCCCTGTCCCTCTCATGGGTCACTGTGATTGAGTCTTATCCCTCAGGGAGCAATGAGTGTGCAGCTAGACCCCATGAGCCGCTATCAGGCTCGGCAGCTGACTTGTAAAGGATGGAAAGTGGATGTTGGAAAGCAACAAAAGGATCCTTACCCTTAAAATATAAGGCTCGCCAGCAGGGGCACAGGCTCAGTGAGTGGGAGGTGACGGGGACAGAGAAGAGGCACCGGGTGTCTGGGCATCCTAAGATGTCCTAGACCCCTAACTCTGGGCAAAACACTCCTGCAACATGCTGCCTTCCAGTGGAGGCACACACTAAAAGTAGATTGTCTAAATGCAGATTTGGAGTGGGTAGGAGGGAAAGAGAAGACATGGTTGGAAGCAGCCAGCAATTTTGGAATCTTCTTACTGAGCTGTAGGAAAGCCTCCTGCACTGGTGACTGGAGACAGCAAAGTTGCTCTGTGAGTTAGTTCCAGGGTCAGAACTCAGAGCTTCCTGCTTGATGTACCCCATGCATGGGGGGGCGGAGGGGGGTGTGTGTGTGCAGGCCGGGCCTTGGCAGACCAGATCCAAGCATAGCGGTGGCAGAGGCCCCGCCGTGGACTGACTGCATCACCACTGCCCTGCCCGTGGGCACCTTTGCTGCTGGCATTATGGTTTCCGTTTCCTTTTTTAATCCTTTTTTTAAACGATAACCGCCACATGTGCCTTTAGCGTCTTCTCTTCTCCAAGCGAACATACGAAACAAGTCAGTGTAGCATGTTCTAAAAATATCCCTGTAACAGGCAGGGCTGCATCCTTGCAGCGCGCTCTCCTCCAGAGCACTCTGCCTTAGCAGCAAGCACTTCCCGGTACAGGTCTTTGCTTTTCGTGTTCCACACCCATTTGCAGCCACTTTGGTTTGCTTTTGCTCATGTTCTCTGTGACACTGGCTCTCAGTCATAGGGCCAGGGAGCATTTGCAACTGCTCTTTATTCATTCAACCAAACAAACTGTATGGGACACCATTGCCACTAGGTACAGAACATAGAAGATAAAAAATGTTGGTCACTCACCTAAGAACTTACAGTTAGCAGTGGACAGCAAAGAAATAATTGACACCTTCTATATGGACATGATCCGCAGGAGCTTGAAAGCAGGCTTTAAGGATCTGGGAGGACTTTGTTGTGGAGGGTGTATTTTGCAGTGTATCTGGGAGTTCATGAGAAAGACTACAAGAGAAAAAAGCATTCCTTCCAGAACAGAAAGTATGTTCAGTGGCAGCAGCGATCTGAAGCAGCACGTGAGGGAGGGAGCTGTGAGCCACTCCCTGTGCCCAGCGCAGGCCTCACGCTTGAGGGGAGACCCGGGACAGAGGCAGATGAACACACCGAGGTCTCTATAGCCTCTATTGGGAGCTTTGGCTTGACTGTGGCATTACCTGGGAGAGCAAACCATTGCAAAGTGTTAAGAAAAAAGGGACACCAGCAGATTCGTGCTTTATAAAGATGACTCTGATATAAGTGAGAAGAATGATTTGTAGAGGCTCAAGCCAGAAGTAAGGAACCAGCTGGATTCCATTGCTAATCCTTTCAGTGAGCTCTGCAGGGGCCTGAACTCCAGCAGTATGGCGATTTGGAAGAGAGGTTAGATGGGAGAGATGTTTAAAGTGCAGGGACAGGATGTGCTTGTTGGGGCGGGAGGGTGTGTGTATGTGTGAGAGAGAGAGACAGAGAGACGGGTGTGAGGGAGAGCGGTCTCTGGGGATTCTGGCTGGGACATCTGAGTAGATAATGGCACCAGTTAGCATACGAGTGAGAGACCAGGTTTGGGAAACCTATTGAGTTGAGTTTGGTTAGAGGTGGACTTTTAGGCGGAAATTTAAAGTGGACAGTGGTATTTGTGAGTCTTGGGCCGAGAGGAAGGGCCTGGGCTCAGCATGCCAATTTGGGGGTGTTTCTTGAGTGTGCAGGGAGAGGGAGGGTCATGAAGGGTGAGGCACAGGAGAGTGGAGAAAACACAGGTGACACTGGGGTTGAGTGCTGGCTGTCTGCTCCCCATGCAACATTGAGAAAGTCTTTTAACCACATTGAGCTTTCCTTTTCTCACATGTGAAATGGGACAAGTATTAACTATTAATTCAACACATATTTACTGAGTTCCTACCATGTGTTTGGACCTGGGAATACAAATGTGAAGAAAACAGACGTGTGTGTGCTGAGCTAACCTACAGCTCTTCCTTTCATAGGGGATGAAGACACTAAATGGTCATTTGCCTCGATAATTATTAGAGTAAATGCGGAGAAGAATTGCATGAGATAATGAATTTA
Organism: Spilogale gracilis; assembly: GCA_004023965.1. Classification (NCBI taxonomy): domain Eukaryota; kingdom Metazoa; phylum Chordata; class Mammalia; order Carnivora; family Mephitidae; genus Spilogale; species Spilogale gracilis. Next base: position 78,221 of record PITA01005703.1, on the reverse strand, counting down.
AGATGCGTGCCCCAAAGGTGTAACACAGAGCCGGTCGTCCACCGTGCCAGCAGGACGAATAGGACCTGTTAGTGCTCTTTGTGCAATAATGAGAATGGACACCAGTTTCCAGTGAGTTGAGAAACAAGGGAGATGAGAAATTGTCAGTAATGAACAAAGGTTCCTATTTCAAAAGCTTGTCAAGAGAAGTCATGATTTAGACGGCTATGTACAGAGATAATTAGTGGTTATAGAAATGTTTGGGGTTTTCACCATGGAAGACATGACCATCTCGGCATGCTAAGGGGAAGGACCTGGTAGAGAGGATGAAGTTATAGGAAATAGAGACAGGGGGCCATTAGGAGATAGGGAGAGGGAAAGAAACGAGTCTTTGCTGAACTAGCAAGAGAAGCATGGAGAGAGGGTTAAATGAGCTATGCATTAGGAGATGCTTGGCCCAGCAGGGGCACCTGGTGGGTGCTTCAGACACTGTGTTGGGTCTGGCCGCGAGCGTGTGACCATGCCCACGTGTGCTCCGATAGAGAATGCAGATGTAGGTGCATAGACGTCTCTGTGGGCGGTTTAACACTTTAATGGTGGGGATTGAAGGGGGAAGTTGAAGTTCATGCCTGGTGGCCTCACTTCTCTTTTTAGAGAAGAAGGTAGGGTGTCTGCGGAGATGGGATGGAACTGTGGGTCACGAGGAAACACGTAATGGTTTAAACTTGCCACTATAGGAATCAAAGAAAGGAAAAAGTTGACCAAGAAAGGGATCGCTGAAAAATGCTGAGGGTCCCCTGAAGATTGGAGTCATGTGTTAGAGGCAGTTAGAGCCGGGACATTTCTTCCAGCAAGCCCCGTTTACGTCTGCCCTGGCCCGTGTCAGCCTCTGGGGGTGGCTGGGGAGGCAGTGAGAGGGTACTAGCAGGACAGTGAGTGAGGGGCTGGACCGCAGGGCTGGACCAAATAGGCAAGTTGGAGCCTGGTCGAACCCAGATAATGGGTGACCCCAGAGGGCTCCGTCAAGGGTGATTGTAGGGGGTGTGGATGGTGCAGAAAAGCTGGAAGAACAAACAGTGGTCATTAGCTGTGTACCGGAATCCCAGTCTTCAAAAGAAAAACAGACTTAGCTTATGACTTAGGTAAGGAGTTGCTGAAAGAGAACGGAGGTGATGGTCAGAGGGAATCTAGAGGCTGGTCCTCGACAACACTAATGAGCTGAAACTTCTTCCTCCAAGAGCACAGTGGTCTCATTGCCAAGTTAAATGTCCCCTTCTCCATTCTCCAAATCCTTGACTGCTCGTAGCACTCTTCATTGCTGACTGCTGCCGTCCTTGTACTCCATCCATGGTGGGCAGCTGGCATGTGTCCCCTCATTCTCCTTCCCTTCCAGTCCCTCCCCTGGCACCCCCTCTCAGCTCCCAGCTTGCTGGTGGACACGTTCCCTTAAGACTTCCCTGGGCTGTCTCCACCTCCACCATCAGAGTCACTGCCCAGCAGGATGCTCCTGACACACAGGCCTGAAATAGAGACACGGTGGTGGGAAAAGGGAGTAAGATAGATGTGGAAGGTATTTTAGAGCCTAGGATGAAAGTCAACAGCACTGGGCAACTGGAAGAAACATGTATGAAGGAGATGAAAACAGGATAAAGGAAGGTTGCAATGTTGAGGCTTCCTGCGAGGGAGATGCTAACAGAGAGAACACGGGGGTGAGGGAGGAGGGGGTAATACCCCTGAATGGAGCATACTGAGTTTAGGTTTCCAGCTGCCCATTCAGGTGAGATGTGCAAAACACAGGAGGAAATTAAAAATGGTGCTTTAAAGGAAGAGAGAAACAAGTATTAGAAATACATATTTGAGAGTTCATCACAGTGATGACGAGAGGAATATGATGCCAACTGGGAGCAAGCAGGAAGGGAGGCAGGGAAGGCCATGTGGAGAGCCTTGGGCACACCTGTGTCTAAGGGCGTGAGGAAGAGGCTTTTGGAAAGAGACGTTCGCCATGAAGTGAGCAGAAGGCAAGACAGTTGAAAGGGAAAGAGAGAGCAGTGTCTTGAGGTCTAGGAAAGATTCTGGAGAAAGGAAAGACTACAATGTTCATGGCTCAGTGGAAGGAGAAAATAGGGAAGAGAGAGATTATAAGCAAAGAACTCCCTGCTGGATTAAGCGGAGATCAAAGGACACGGCCTGCATAGTTCTCCTCTGAGAATAAGAGCAGACGGAACACAACAAGGAATATGTGGTTGATGTTGAGGTCGAGAAACATGGCGATGTGGTGGTCTTCGGTAAGAGAGAAGCAGCATCTCTAGAGAGCAGGTGGAAGGCATAGAGTAGATGCCCGGAGAGTGGGAGGGGGTGTCGGTCAGATGTGCAGGTGACGGACTGGGAAGAAGTAGGACCACCATACACCCTTGTTTGTCCAGGACATGATTGTGCCCAGTGTTCCCACATAATTGTCTTAAATTATACTCCTTTTCACTTGTAATCATTCGGTCAAGGTCAGAAGATCCATTGCACGGTTGCCCCAGAGAGTAGCAGTGAAGACTTAAAGACAAAAAAAGAGTCCCTTGATCAGAAAAGCAAATAAAATAGGACCCACCTGCATATTCTGCTTAAAAACCTGAAGCCCTTGAACTTGAGCCGCGGGGTCCTGGCAAGCCGCAGGGCCAAAGCGGCTAAAGCAGTGGAACACAACTAACACTTGATTGCCGAGCAGGTGCCCACAACCAACCTGAGAGTGTCCCTAGTTTTAGTTTCACATCAAGCAAACCAAATAAATGACAATGTTGTGTTCCTGTTGGTTCTGTTTGGAGCATTTGCCAGTGCACCCTTCTGTCCTCTTTGTCTCCCGCTCTGTGGGTCTGTGCTAATCGCTCCAGTCATACACGAGGTACTGTTATTGGTTTGGAAGTCTGCTTTTGAAAAACAAATACAGAAACCAAAAAAAAAAACCCCACAAAACTCAAACACGGTCATTGTACACCTGAAACTAACACGACACTCTGTTAGCTAACTAGAATTTAAATAAAAACTTAGAAAAAATAAATAAAATAAAAACTGCTGTCTAGTTCATCAGCTCTCAATCTTTTCAGGCTCCTGCTCCTTGACGCTTCTGAAAATTACTGCACTCCCCAAAGCTCTTTTATTTATCTTGGCTGTATGAATCAATACTTAGGGCAATAAAGCTTAGATTAAAAAATTAAATATTTATTTATTAACTCATTTAAAAGTAGCAGTTATAAGTCTTTTCTGTATTATCGTAAGGAATCTGTAGTATGAGACATCACTAAATTTTCCCCCCAAAAATGAGAAGAGCAGCATTGCTTTACATTTCTGCAAGTCTCTTTAAGAGCTGTCTTAATGAAAGACAGCTGGATTCTTCCACATTCATCTGTTGTCATATATTGTTTTTGTTGAAGTAGATGGAGAAAATCCAGCTTCACACAAATATGTAGAGAAGTATTTTTAATAGACTTCTGGGATATTTGTGGATATTCTTTAACATTATATCAAAACTTGACAAGTGACAGCTTCTTGAAGTTATTTGCAGTGTGGAATGTGAAATCATATCAGATTAGGTTTTTGTACCCTATTGCATTAAAATCCATTGGCTTGGCACTTGGAGTATGTCATTTACTCATGCATGATTTTGTAATATCTTCTGGGCATTTAGAAGATATTGGTTCACATTGCAGATGTTCCAAATATTGACACATGTTATTATATGGTATTTTAAAATTATTTGTAATGATATCACCAGAATTTCATCAGAGCAGCCGTTAGTATAGAAAACTATTAAACTTAACTTGATGGATACCGGCTTTCTAAAGTGCTAATTTTCACTTGAAAGCTTGAATTTTATCATTGGCCCCAAGAACTGCCAAGTATTTTTTGTAAAATAACAGACTCACTTCATTTATTTCTTTAAAGATTTATTTATTTATTTGAGAGAGAGCACGTGAGAGCATGTATGCGTGAAGGGGGCTGCAGAAGAAGGGGGAGCAAGAGCGTCCCAGTCAGACTCCCCAGTCAGCACGAAACCCACACAGGCTTGATCCTAGGGCCCTGAGATCATGACTTCAGCCAAAATCAAGAGTAGGACGCTCAGCCCACTGAGCCATCTCGATGCCCCTCACTTCATTTATTTTTGAGGAAAGCCTTCCACATACCCAAGTCCAAATAACCTTAATTTGTCTGTCAATAGTAATCTCAAATAAAAACGATGATCCATGAGAAATGGGGTAGTCAAGCTCACAGTGAGTTGTGTGAATGGTTTTCCTCAAGCAGCCATCACACATCAGTATCCAGCAGAGACATGTTACATGTCCTTGCCATTTTGTACACAGGATATTAAGATGTGTAGTACTATTTTGTTCCTACTGTGGTAAGGCAATCCGTGTGTATTTTACATTATCTTGGTTGCTTTTTAAAATGATCTCTTTAAAAGTCCTCCAGGGGCCACAAATCAGCTTTCTGATTCCTTCTCAGCCCTTAGTGCCTAGATGTGTTAGGGACACAGGAGATGGCGGCCGAGTGGACATGTGATGAATGAAAAAGACGAGAGCTTCTCTTAGTCATTGGGGTAATTATGGTCATTCAAGGCACATTTCTGCTGAGTTGAATTAATAGGACAAGTACCATCAACCAAATCAGTAAAGGCCCTACTGGTTTTATTTATCTAATAGAGCAAGTTTGTAACTGAAATAGGTTTCTTCATTGATGAATAGCAACATGCCATTTCTAACAAGAGTTATCTCTAGAGACCTATGCCACCATTCGAAAACTAAAACTCGCCATCTCTTTTAATATGAGGTGGGATTTTTTAGAGTGAGCATAGCTCTCTATCGAATCGAGTGACTTCTTTAATTTTTCTAAATTGTGTATAGAAGCCTGTGGAAGTTCTGTAATATTAAGGCTGTCATATAATCAATGGCTTGGTGCAGCTTATGTGTAAAATGTAACAGAGTAACTTTTAAGAACTTGCTATAGTATATTTTCTCAAATCTGTGGTCAAGAATATTTCAGCGTATAGATAGAAGTTATATATAATCTTTGTTTTATATACTTAAATGTGATATATTTCTTAAACATTTATATAATCATTAATTTCTTAGATATGTAAGACATCAATTAGAAATAAAATAATACTCAATGATTGGGAAATATCCAGCTGCAGAAACATAGTGTCTCTTTCCAACTTCCCCATCCAGCGACCTACCCCAAGCATCGATCCTACATCTGGGTGAAATGTACTTGATGCTAGGAAGAAAACACAACAGTCTGCAGTATGACTTTTACAGTTAATAATTTAACTGTTCTTTCAGACTTATAGCATATGTAAATGTGTCTCTTACGTAGAGTTCTTTTTACTTAATACATTTTAGAAAAACTCCAGTTGATGCTTTCAGTAATCTGATTTTTAAGGTATTTTAAGTGCCTGCTAACAGTCATCGGTTGTTACTCAACCCTCAGGAGGCTTCCTCCTTCCTCTGTGCCTGACCCATGCCCCATCTCACACCTAAGACCATGTTGACAGAGCCATGAGTGCCCAGTGCCTGGAGACACTGTGGCGAGAAGGGCTCAGTATGCAGCCGATGTTATTCCCGTTGTCCCCAAGGTCGCACCTGGGGGCAGACTGCTAAGTTCCCTCAGGCAGCCTTTGAGCGCCCAGCTAGGAACTCAGCCCTGGATACTCTCTCTGCACCTTGGAGGGGACAGCATGGTCATGGAGCTAACATCGTGTTTCAGAGAACGAGATCTCACCTCCTCTTTAGTTCCATTGCACCCCAGGTTACCATCCCCCCCAGTTTCCATGGGACTGTTCCAATGGCAAGACATGAAGTCTGAGGCCCCTTTTATGGGGCTGCGTCTTCCTGGCATTAGAACAATATTCCAAATCTTGCCCAGTGTGAGTGAACTTGGAACTGTAGGGTGTGGCAAGAATTAGGAAAGACTCAGACACAGCCGGTGTTAATGATTTTCAAGGAAGAGAAACTCCAGACGATTCTTCCCCTGACCTGGTTTTATTTTCTGCCAATAGCAGCTGGTGCAAAGCCTCAACCCCACTTGGCATTTGGAATTTTTTTGTTGGAAACTGCCTGTGTTATTGTGCCAGCGGTTGTCCTAGGTGTTCATCATGAGCACTTACAATGATTGCTTTTGCAGTCGCAGATGGCTGTCCCCGCTCCAAACAAAGAGGGTCATGGAGGGTTCTGCTTATATAGTGCGGTTTCTGGAAGGAATGCACTCCAGATTGTACCATGAAGCACACTGGACTCTGCTGACCCAGGGAATTTTTACAAGGTTAAATCAACCATAAATTCTGTCTGGGCATTGTCTGCTTCCCAGACTGTTCCTCTGAGGGCTTTTTTGAGAGTTTGGATTAAACTGTACGTTCTTAGCCATTGAGATGGCCCACCCCTGTGTCTTATGTCTGTGTCCGGGTCTGCTCCGTCGCTGGAACACAGGCAGAGTCCGGCAGACAAAACAGCTGAGGGGCAAGATCGGCGAATTACACTTGATTTTGGTCTGCACACACACAGTGTTTTCTTTCCCTTATCCCCATACGGCATTTTAAAGTTGGAGGACATCATGCCATAGAGTCAAATCCTTTGTTTTTCTTACTGTTTGTGCTAAACCCCATGCTACCAAGTTTGTGGTGGCAGGGTTATCAAAAATATTTGGGCTTCCTTTTCTTGACTCTGTATCCTCTTTGCACAGCTCGTTTCTGAGACTGGGCGATCTTGTAACCAGTTCAAAGCTCTTAAAAACCATTTAGTGCATTTTTTATTAGTATATAATGTATTGTTTGTTTCTGGGGTACAGCTCTGTGATTCCTCAGTCATACACACTTCACAGCACTCATCATAGCACATACCCTCTCCAGTGTCTGTCACCCAGCCATCCATCTTCCCCACCTCCCTCCCCTCCAGAACCCTCAGTTTGTTTCCTGAAACCAAGAGCCTCTTAAGATTTGTCTCCCTCTCTGGTTTTTTCTTGTTTCATTTTTCTCTCCCTTCCCTTATGATCCTCTGTCTTGTTTCTCAAACTTCTCAAATCAGTGAGATCATATGATAATTGTCCCTCTTTGACTTATTTTGCTTAGCAGAATACCCTCTAGTTCCATCCATGTTGTTGCAAATGACAAGATTTCATGGGTTTTTGATGGCTGCATAGTATTCCATCATATATATACACCACATCTTCTTTATCCATTCATCTGTTGATGAACATCTAGGCTCTTTCCATAGTTTGGCTATTGTGGACGTTGCTGCTATAAACATTGGGGTGCATGTGCCCCTTCGGATCACTACATTATATCTTTGGGGTAAAGTACCCGTTAGTGCGATTGCTGGGTCATAGGGTAGCTCTATTTTCAACCTTTGAGGAACTTCCATACTGTTTTCCAGAGTGGCTGCACCAGCTTGCATTCCCACCAACAGTGTAGGAGGGTTCCCCTTTCCCTGCATCCTCGCCAACACCTGTCATTTCCCGACTGGTTAATTTTAGCCATTCTGACGGGTGTGAGGTGGTATCTCACTGTGGTTTTGATTTGTATTTCCCTGATGCTGAGTGATATTGAGCACTTTTTCATGGGTCTGTTGGCCATTTGGATGTCTTCTTTGGAGAAATGTCGGTTCAGCATTTAGTGCATTTATTAATAGATAAACATGCATAAAATTTATCTATCTACTGAATGTGGTGAGTAGGTTAGAATGGTAAAGAAGCTTACTATGCTTCCCCAGCCTGAGAATGTAGCAAAAGAAACATTTATTGGTTTGGCTTACCCCCTCCCCCGCCCACCTGTCTTGCCCCATCCTTCAGCAGGAACTGGAGTCTTGATATTAGGCGGCTTGTGGCAGAACCAACAGGGAGGAGGGTGGAGAGGCAAGCCGTGGTTGAGCTCCATGGAGGAGCCCTGGCTTCTACAGTCTCCATGCCAGGGAGCAGCTGGTCATATTGTCCTTCCCCTGAACTGATCCTCTCCCTGCTACCTTGGCTTGGATCGCTTCCTGCAAATGCCGTGTCACCTGCACGAATGTCAGGTAAACTGCCGTCCCAGGTATTTTCAGAAATCAGTGGTCTAATGCTAGTAAGTCAGGACCCTCTCAGCCAAACGAACAAATAAGCTAGCAGTTGTGGGCTTTGACTTCAGCACGATCAGTGATTTTGAGCCGTTGTTCTTGGGGAGGAGAAGCCGCCTGAGATGGTTGTGGTGTTACGAGGCAATTGCTAAAGGAAATGGGTCCAGATTCCTACTGTAATTTAGCCTTTGCAAATGGAGCTAAAAATATCAAAACACACTATTACAGCAGTCGCTTGGTGTGCTTGGTTTCCAGTCGTCTGAGGCACATCCCTTGTTTTGTCATGTATTTGTTAAAACACAAAATCCCAGCCCCGGCTGGGTGCCCTGTGCTGCGAATAGGAGCAGCGTCGCTGGGGGCTCACACGGAAGCGGGGAGACTTGGGCGCTCGCCACTAACTGCCCACTCCTTTCCCGCTGCCCCTTCCTGGCCCAGGAGCTACTACTGAGCCTGAAAATTCAAGAATCCATTTTTTAAATTTTTTTCTTTTCTAAATTACAGAGAAAGCGAGCCCATGACATCACTCTTCCTTGAAAAAGTAACACTGGGGAGAAAATGGTTTTTAATGGCTTTTCAAAATCAAGATGAATGGCCGGGTAGAGGTAGCCATAATGCGATGTAGAAAGAAAGAAAACAAACCTGGGGCTGTCCAAATGTTTGTCTCTACCAGAAATGTTACTGGATTCGGCCATGTTTGTTCTCCCTTCATTGTTACAGTCCCAGGACATCTTTGCTGGCAGCACACAAGGCCCAGGCCACGGTGGAAGCGGCTTCTTAATCATTCAGCCCCCTAGCGCTCACGGGGGCACACAGTCCACACGTAGGTTTGAGATGGGCCTCGGCTCATCACCTGGGCTCGCTGGGAGGGACGCTCGTCACCTGTGCATGCGACAGCGACCCGGACCACGAACCATTCCTCAGGCCCTCCCCGTCCCCTCACACTCGGATTCCGCTGCCAGGGGCCGGACCCAGGCATCCGTACCTTCCCGCCCCCCGTAGGGTTAACTCTGCAGCCAGGGCCGAGCACCCCAGTTTGGGGACAACTTGCCTCCAGCCTCATTTGCGACCTCGCACCTCTGCCTGCATTCTCGGGCTGAGGAGAAGTCTTCTTGCCCCCCCTCCCCCCGCCAGAAGAAAAGCCAAAGGGATTCTTAGGGATTGGAGTCAGGGATGTAATTTTCTTAGTCTGTGGCAGATCTTTATCTTTATGTAAAAAGTAAATACCATAAAGAGACAGGAACACTCTGGAAAAAATAAAGCACTCATGCTACTGTTTTCGTGTCTGTCCCGGGTCTTCAGCCCGGTCAGTCACACAGACTTACTGCCTTTGTCTCCACGAGGACCTTCTTCTGACCCCCAGGAAAGTAGGACGTTGCGGTTTTGACTTCTGTGGGTTTCTCTACTGAACTGGTCCTCGGAGCCGGAAGGTGTGGAGCTGGGTCTGAGCTTCTGCTCTTGGCAGCTGTCAAGAGCATTATGGGAGGGAACTCATCAGAGACAAGGCACCTCTCATTGTAGAGGTGATATTCCGAAGGGAGGGTTGTGTCCAGTTCTGGCCCAGAGAGCCAGATGGCAGTGTGCCCCCTTGCTTGCCAGGTAGGAAGGCCATATTTTTTATAAGATTTTATGCATTTGGTAGAGAGAGTGTGAGAGAGCACAACCAGGGGGAGCAGCCGAGGGAGAGGGACAATCAGGAGGGAGAGCAGAGAGAGAGGGACAAGCAGGAGAGGGGCAAGCATGCTCCCCGCTGAGCAGGAAGCCTAACCGTGGGCTCAGTCCTGGGACCCTGGGTCATGACCTGAGTCACCCAGGTGTCCCGAAGAAAGGCCATATTTTGAACATTCCGGGTATTGTGGGCCACAGGCTAAATGAGAAGTAAAAATCCAGAGTAGAGTTAAGGGAAAGTTTTGCTCATATCCGGCTAAGATTTAAGGAAGAAAATGTCAGGGTTCAATTGCCCTAAAGTCATAAGTTTTGTTAATATGCCAGGCACCGTGCCAGTTGCTGAGGACACAGAGCTGTGCAAACGTTTGCTGACCTTGGCATCCTAGAGTCTATGGTAGGAAGGGAAAAAAATGTGAGTAGTATTTCCAAAGGGAGGTGCAGGGTGCTACGGGAAGAGGCTCCTGTGGGACCGTGTCATCGGTGTGTTGCCGTGTGGCTACTGGATGGGGTCGCAGAACACCCCACGGCCCCTGGGGTCATCGTGGACCTGATGGCAGCCTCAGCAGACCTCAGGATCCAGTGCGCAGAGTGAATGTGGCCATCTCCCCAGGCTGAATGCAGCACCGCTTACTCGTCACGCCCCTGGTGTGTTCAATTCGCAGTGGGTGCTTAGCACCTGCACTTGATTCATGGTGGGAAAGAGGACCCAGAGCTTAGTCATCAACAACCAGGGCCAAGTGTAGTCTGAGGGGTGGACTTCAGCTAAAGAAAAGACAACTGTGAAATAACCCCTACCAGTGTCAGCCCACCTTAGCACCCCTGGGAACCTTCCTTCCCCAAGATAGAGGGGCTCAGCAATAAGATGGTCAGATTGACAGAGTGGTATATATAGAAATAATTGCATAAACACAGATTCATTAGTGGGAAAGCATTAGACATTTAGATGTCTTATGAGTTTGGACATGGATTTACGTAGGAAAACCAAGTCAGGAAGAGGACATATACCCAGATTGGAAAAGGTCTGGGAATTTACAAGACTTCTCTTGCTTTGTTTTATTTTTATTTGTTTGTTTACTTATTTCCTGAAGGCCATGGAGTATAACAGATAGTTAGATAGAAGACCAGTGTGGTTTCTCATAGTGATCAGTGCCGTGGGCGTGTGTAACCCAGGGTGAAGGGACAAGACACCAGAGGCAGGAAAGCCAGCTGGACAGTGATGCAGAGTGTCCGCACCTGGGATTATTAGGGCTTGACATAGGACACTTACTTCCTTTCATTTATCCGTGGCCAGCAAATAAATGCAACCTCTATTAACCTTTCTTTACTGAAAAGAAAGGCCATCCTTTCTTTATTGTTGCTCTTATAATTCCTCACACTAAAACATTCTGGTCTTTTACCTGCCAATAATCTGATTATGTATTTCCTCTAAGTATAAACAAAGAAGCGAGGGTTTTTTTGTTTTTTTTTTTTAAGAAGCGAGTTTTAAATTTTATCATCAAGGCACCTCGTGGCAGAGAGAAAAACAATACAAAAGAGGAGAAAAGCCTGAGTCAGGAGCCTGCAGAGTATCAATAGAATTAGATATTAAATTAGAATGGTGAACAGTAATTGGTGCTTTTACCTTGTTTAAAAGAGAAGGAAGAAGAAAATCAAGCAGAACCACCTCTATCCTCTTAGAGGGGTTTGGGTAGGGCCAGTAACCCCAGGATGCACTAGTTCAGAAAACTGATGTCTAAGGGCCCTTAGAAGCTGAGATCAGAATCTCACATGTGGTCTCTGAGTAGACTTATTTACTCTCTTCTAATTCAGCCTCAGACTCCCTACTTGTCTCACAGTGGAGACCAGGAAGCACTGAGAATCACCACTTTCAGACTTGTGGTTAATTTTAGAAACAGCTTCTTAGAGAATGAAGTTTGAACCTCTGAGACATCGGGTCAGAGCTGGGATCGCTGTACCCTTCGTCTCTCACCCTTGACCGGAGTGTTGTCTGTGTGGAGTATCTTCCCACATCTTTAGGAGCCCATCATCCACCATGGAGTGAATGACACGTATCCTCTGGTTTCGGCCCACTTGCAAGAGGCCACAGCTGCCTGAATTCCTGCATGGTTGCTCCCTCAGCTCTAGAGCAGAGAAGACCACCATTAATACTCTGGCTTCTTGCCTGCTCCTCTGTTCCTAAGTAGCAAAATGGACTGAGGCATTTCCATGCCTTTTCATATGCCCGGCCTTCTCCCTGGGAGAGGTGATAATGATCAGAGAAATGGCAAAAAGGCAACAGCAGGAGGAAGGAGTCATAACACAAGGCCTGGATCACAGCCATGGTCCTGGGCTTCTAGCACGTTGAAACTTGGTTGCTAGGGCAAGTTATGTGGAAGGCATTTGCAGACGCAGGAACCTGAGAAGCCAAAAACACAGAAATAGGATAAAGAGCCTTCTAGTGGGTTCTGCATAGCTCCACATCAGGGAGTCCGTGGAGAGCTGCGGTCCAGCTGCAAATCCAGTGGAATGGCTCTGTGACCTTGGGTGGGTCGCTTCAACCTTTCCTAACTTCCATTGTCTTTCATTCACAAAGCAGGGGCCTTGATAGAGGTTTTATTCTCCCCCCTTTTACCAAAGGAAGGTAACAGAAAATGACTTTGTTAGATAATGCAGGAGCCTTTCAGATCCTCAGATTCATGACCCATAACTTTTCTAGAAGGAAATCTGGAGCTCTACTTCTGGCAAGTCATGAGACAAAGTCAATTCTATCTTTATATAAATGTTGCAGTACATATCTTCACATAGGCGAAAAAGAAAGAAAGAAAAGAAAAAGAAAGAAAAGAAAGAAAGAAAGAAAGAAAGAAAGAAAGAAAGAAAGAAAGAAAGAAAGAAAAAATAAAACCAAACATATAATGATTTATAGTACTTTTAAATAAGACACAAATTCAGCTGGATTAGATCAGATTTCAGATTTCAAAATGGCTTCTTACAGGACTCATTCATTCGTCATTCTGTCGACACAAATTTGATTTCTGGCTCTCTGGAATTTGACACACTGGGTTTTGACTTGTGCTTAAAGAGGGCTGCATATGGATGACTAATGTGAGGAACATACAGGACATGATAAATACACAGTGCTGATCCAACTGTAATCAGAGGAGCTGTCGAGGAACACAGACCTTTCCGTGTAAAGAGCCAGGACCCTGAGCTCTCCTGGTTAATCACTGGCTCAGAGTTGCCTCACTTCTAGAAAAGGCTTATCTTTCTAAGCTTCCCTGCTTCCATTTTTAAACAAAATGCCGTGTTTCTAAGTGGTTTATGAGCCCATAACAGAGCCCCACAGCCTGGGGTGTCCTGAGGGGACGCACCTTCTAAGGTCTGCTCCCCCAAGCCCCCTGAATCTGGGGTTGACCTCGGGCAGACGGTGGCTCAGGCCCCTTCCCCACAGGCCTCCTTGTGAGGGTGGGCGCCAGGTGACCATGGCAGCTCATGCCCACTTTTTCACAGTGGTAAACAATTTTTTGTAAACGTTTTCACCAAAACCTTACTCAACATTCAGCAGTTACTTAAAAGCCTCCATTGCAAACCTTGCCACTTGAGCCTGGCCCGGGGGGTGTGGGAGGGAAGGTAGTGGGGTGCAGGAACCTGCTGGCGGCTCCTGGCTGGGAGGCCAGGTCCCTCTCCAGCCGGGAGCGCATGGTTCCTGCATCCACACCATGTGGGGAGCACCTCTGCCCAGGGTTCACACGACTCAAACTCAGAATGTGAGTGGGCCTCAGCCCTCGGCACCCTGCCAGGTTACAGGCAGACTGTCCTAGAGCTGAGCTAGTGTGACCAGTGTGCTGTGCTTTCATAATCTAGAGTAATAGCCAGGCTGTGTGTGTGTGTGTGTGTGGTTTTTATCTAACAGCTTGGGTTTTTCTTCTTTGAAAAGTTGAACCAGATCTCTAGGTGCCCGTTATACAACTTCTTTAGAAATGGTATAGATAAGTTAGATCATGGTGGGACCGTGAAGCCAGAATTTCACAGAACGCATTTTTCCATATCTGCAAGGAAATAGAATTGAATTCAGAACTGTGCTTCAAATTGACTTGGACAAGTAAGGCTTCTTCCAGGTTGGGCTGGATACGCAGGTTAATTCAGCTTCACCTGGAGGACTCTGTGGTCTGGTCTCTATTTGTATTTGGGCTTTTGTTCTTTCGGAATTCCAGCTCACAACTGTTATCCGAAGCTAGACCCTGGACTATCCCCCGCAATCATGGAAGCCTCCCCAGCCTTCCCCCGCCACCACAACTCACCCATCTCTGGGTTCAGTGCACGCCCACAAAACCCATCTTACAAAAAAAGGAGGGATGGCGAGCGTTCTTCGAGATCGGTTTACACCCTGGGTCACTTAAGCATGTGTAATTGTAGTTAGTTGCGGTGTTGATATCCATTACCTAGTAATTAATGTTCTTTCCCCTACTTCTGTTTGAGATGTGTTATTAACTTCTCAGATCTGTCCTGCTGCTCCTGGTTTAGTCAGTACACAGTGGGAAGAAATCCTGTTTCTTACCCAAAATTGCAGAGCAATTTGATCCAGTTTCTTTTGTTGAAATGCTGAGTTAATTATATTTAACCACCAATGATAGCAAAGTTGCACGAACAGCATTTTTTAATCAATGGGAAATGTTTAGCTGTGTGAGGTGGGGAGCTGGGAATCCAGATGTGGGGGGGGGGGGGGGGCCAGGGAACCAATTCCTCATGAAAATGTTAACTGTGTGATTAAGCATAAGCTTTTTAATGGAGTTATTACGGGATACTAAAGAGGCCTTTATTGCATGAACTTGGAAGCAGAACGTAAATGGGCTTGTGTGCCTGTGAAAGAGGAGAGCGGAGATTACTCCTCTTTCTTTTTCTTTCTTTTCTTTTCTTTTCTTTTCTTTTCTTTTTTCTTTTTTTTTTTTTTTGTCTTTTGCTCATCTCCAGATTGCTTTGCAGAAATAACAACTAGCTTGGGAAGCCCAGGACAAGACTGACCTAACCTAGCTGATACCAACCATGGACCAAAACAGAAACTGGGGACAGTTGTTTATGTGGTTTAATGGCCAACTAGACGAACCTGTTTACCCAGGCTGTGATGCCAGCAGATCATTTTAGCTTGCCTTTATTGGTCGAACAATTAGGGTTGAACTCTCCCCAGTGTCCAATCTATAGTGCAGATGGGCTCCACATTAATAAGACAGAGAGAGAAGCTGTTAGCATGGAAAAAGCTAGAACTTGCCTTTGCCTGCTCCCAAGGCAGCCCCTCAAATATATATTGCTTTGAGTTTTACCTCACATAGGAGAACGAATGATATGTATTTTTACTTGTCGTTTCTTCCCTGCATTTTCCTTGGGCTCTTGGGTGTAAGTAAGATGACTATTGTCTCTCTGAAGTAGTAGTAGTCACTCTATATGCTGTTACAGAGGGGGTTGGGAGATCTCTCACAACCTTGTTTCATTAGCGTGTTTGTTTGATTGACTGCTTTTTCCAAGAGGCATGAAATAAGAACCTTTGTCTAAGAGCCTTTCTCTGATTTCCACGTGTCTTCATTCCTTTACCTTTTTAAAAAGTAGATCATAGCTGGGTTTTTTTTCCTAGAAATTTAAAAAATATTTTTGTGGTATTTTTCAAAGCATTTGAGTGTTTACCATCTCCTTGGGAACTCGTAGCAGCCCGAAACTAGGGAGGCTGTTATTTGCTAGCATTGGCCCTCCCTGGAAGAGGAGACTGTTGTCAGAAAGACTCAGAGAAGGTGCCAGACCAGTTCCACAGCCCTCAGATCCCATCCTTTTCCCAGTGAGGCTCATAGCAATGTGCTCTTAGGTTTGTTTTCATCAAACAACTTCTTCCTGATACTAAAATTCTACACACTGTCTCAACAGGATTGTCACCCTTTGGCTATGCCCATCGTCTCTGTTTTTCTCTGATAGAAGTGCCCTGTATGTGTAACAATGAGTGAGCAAAAATAAAACCACAGGAAGATTGGTGGGGAGACAGGACAGATGATGTCCTTCTTTCTTCACATCTAGGACACTTCTAACCCCCCAAATTGTAATGCATGTTTGTTCCACAGAGATATTTCTGCAAGTGTTTTTGAACCAGATGTCTAATACTTACTTAACCTTAAAGGGTAAAATCAAAGAGGTGCCTGCCCAGATGTTAAGAGGATGTAAATATGCAACCTTATGTTCTACTATTTGAAAAAATAGCCAAGAACTAAAATAACATAAAGAATCATTTTGAGGAATTAATCTTTCTGGAGAGGGGCAGGGCAGGAAAGATAAGGTGATTTTTTTTGTTCTTGTTGTTTGCTTTGTTTTATTTTGCTTTGTCTTACCTTTTCATCTTTTAGCTGCATCTTTGGATTTTATTTTTATGGCTCCCCATCTATCTGCTTATAAAAAAAAGAGTGACTAAGAAAACTAAGGGCAAAAAGAAGGTATTTTTCTTTCATACTACATTGAGTAGACATTGGAAGTCATGAATCAGAGCTCCCTTGGGCGGAAAAAAATCAGTAAGCTTGTCTTCCAACAGTGCTGAAAGCTAATTGCATTAATACAATTATTTATGCTGTAAATAAAGGCCAGGTAATCTGAACTGATGTTGGTGCTGTGTGTGTGCTTAGGAAATCTGCATAGTATAATTAAAAGTAAAATACAGTGACTTGATTTTGAGATGCCTTGCTTTCACGTTTAAGAGAGAAGCAGGAAAGGGACAGGGGACGTGATTTAAAGGATACTGGTGGCCCCACATGACATAAGATAGGTAGGACACTTGATTACTTCATGTCATCGCACATAATCCCCACTACAAACCTGTCAGGTTGATGTTGTAGTCTCCCTTTTACAGAGGAGGAAACAGATGTTCAGAGAGGTTACACAGTGCGTCCCAAAGCACACAGCTCTTGATGGCAGAGTTACAACTGGATCTCAGGTCTCAAGCTGCAAAGGCCATGCTTGGTGGTACATCCCAACCCCTCCCAACTGGTCCTGCCCCCCACCTCCCTTGCTACTGCCACGGTTTCCCAAAAGGGAGCTCTAGAAGACGTGTGGCTTAAAATGCACCATGAAAAGGGATAACTCCTTGCCCTCCCAGAGCTGATAGTGAATTGGAGTTAACGATCAGTTACTGTCCAGTTAGACGACCATATCCTTCATACATCTTACAAGCTGGATTGTGTTTCTTCCACAGTTCATTTGTCGGGAGTCCTAATTCCCACTTCCTGACTTGGAAATGGGGTTGTTGTAGATGTAATTAGTTAAGATGAGATCGTACTGGAGAAGAGTGGCTCCCTGACCCAGGATGGCAGCTGTCCTTACACGAGGGGCAGGACTGGAGACAGACCCACGGGGGGATGCCCCGGGAAGGCCGGGGTTGTAGTGTTACGAGCCAAGCAAGTACCCGATGCCCGCAGAGAGGCCTGGGACAGACCTTTCCCTGGCACCTGTGGAGGGAGCATGGCCGCACCGGCACCTTGATCTTGGACTTGTGGCCTCCAGAACTATGAAACCAAGGGATTTGTGTTGTTCAAGCTCCTTTTGTGGTACTTTGTCTGGGTGGCATTAGCAAACTCCATAGGACCTCTTATCCTTTACTTGTGTTTCGTCCTTAGTCTGATCCCCATGAGTCCAGCCTGGGGGGTTGGAACTTCCCCTGAGCTTCCCCCAACACCCTCGGCCTCGCTGAGTTCTCGAATTATTATTTTCCGTGCCACAGTGGATTCTATAAGTCCTCCTTGGTGGGGGGGATGTCAGGGTGTTATAGCTTGACGATTGATCTCTGCATGCTCTTTTGTCTGGGTCTTTTATTTTGCCTTATATTGTTTATTCACAGATTTTAGAAGATTGCACATTTTGTTTAATTCTGTTGGAGACAGACTGGCATTCTAGCTGTTACAGTCTGTAGGAGAGGGGTGGATAGCAAAAATTATGTGCAGTTTAAATTGTGTTTGGTGGAGGAAGTGGAAATGAATAAAGCTGTTTTACCATGAAAAGTAGGTATTTTGCCTTGGATCTTGGAATGGCTTTTTTTCCCCCTTTCTTAGCTGGAAATGTTCTAAGTGCTGCATTGTCTATTTTGTTTGCCTTTTACAAGTCTGACTGTTATAAAAAGGAAATTTGTATCTGTATTTGCAAATTTGAGGCTGGCAGCTGTGTTTTGAAGGCTTAATCTGGGATCGAACTCAGATGCAAATGATCCCAAGTAGTTTGTTCATGATGGTATCAAGTTTTACTTTTTAAAAATACTGCTCATGGCAGCTCCAGCCTCGATGGAGAGGGTATTGACATATAGATTTTTAAGTAATAGGCAATTCTGAAATGATGTTTGCTTGGGAAAGCAGCGGCTTCTGGTCACAGCCTCCCTCCGCGGCTGGTGGACACCCACCCCTGCATGGCCTGAGTCCTTCCCCACACCCCACCCCTGCTCTTATTACATTAGCTGTGTTTTTGATTAGTTGGGGGGGGGGGAATCCCTCATAAAACCACAAAGCTTTTTGTCTCCTGTGTCTGTCAAAATGTGGCTGATTTAATTT
Organism: Spilogale gracilis; assembly: GCA_004023965.1. Taxonomy (NCBI): domain Eukaryota; kingdom Metazoa; phylum Chordata; class Mammalia; order Carnivora; family Mephitidae; genus Spilogale; species Spilogale gracilis. The sequence goes on along the minus strand of PITA01005703.1, from coordinate 59,956 downwards.
GAATGAAATTTTAATTAGAAAAATCCTGCCAAGATCCAGCCCTGATTTGAATATTTATAACTATGTTAAGAATCTCCATAAACCTGAGGTCTAATTTGAATTGCTTCTCTGGACCTCGGCCCTCGCAGCCCAATACGAAGGGACTGCGTGAGAGCACAGATCACCCACGTGCTGGCGGAAGGGGATGCCTCAGCGCGCATGGCTACCGCTGTCCTGAGAACAGGGGCTTGTCTGGGCCTGTGTGTCAGGCTCGTGAACGCTTAGTTACAGTGGAGGAAAATGCGTGACCGACATTAGCACGTGACCTGAAACATACATGTTCGGGGGCCAGCACGATCTGCCAGAAAAGCTAGGTATGGGGAGGAAATCACCATCGGTACTTCGAGGCTTGGGTTCTGGGGTTTAACCCTTCATCTGTAGCATGGGACGGCCACTGGATCTGTAGCATGGGACGGCCACTGGAAGGAACCCACCAGCCCCAGGGACAGCGCTACGGCCTCGCTGTTGGCCGTGGGCTTCTGTGGCTGAGGAGTAAGAGGGGGTGCGCTCTTGAGGTGCATAGGGGTCGGCCTCTAGCCAGCTCACCACCAAATGCCACTTTGCCTGATTATCCCTCAGCCCCAGTGAATGTGTCTAATGTTAAAAAAATTTCTGTGGCCGGTTACCTTTGTCAGTATGTAATAATGCCTTTAACTAGGCATTGTAGTTCTTATGATGATCTGCTTTGATCTAGGACACTAGAAGTTGAAAATCATATATTTCTCCCCTTCTGAAGATTTCCTGACCATCCTATCCTTTTAACATAGCCAGAACAACGGAGAAGATCCTAGCAGGGGTTTAGTCTCCCTGCAGTGGGTCACCAATCTCACAGCCCCCCAAGACACTTGGACTGATTACCATGTTTCCTGCTTACTGATCTCTCTCTCTCATAGCTCACACCATTTCCCCCATCAGACACCAGCTATTTCTAACCAATCTCAATTTCCTTTAGTAATATTTATGTAAAAGAGCACAGGTCAGGCAGGAATGTGCTTTGCATCTGAAAATAAATGTGTAGGGCTTTAATGAAAATAGAGGGGAGATAAAACAAAAACCAGACATCTGCAGTAGTGATTTGTTCTAGTAGATGTTGTCAACAGGTAGGGCTATGACTCCCAGAATGGCGGTCTCATGCCGTCCTGCCTCTTGGTGCCCAGCTCACACTGCGGCCTGGGGTCCTCCTGAGCCCAGAGGCATGGGAATAGTCCCCACCTGGCTCTCCCGACCACCCCTGGCTGGCACAGATTTTAAAGATCTTTCAAAATGGAGAATGTGAAATAGTTCACATTCAGCTTGATATTTTTTTCACTTGCATGTGATGTAGAGAGATCCCATTCCAATTTCCACTGAGGTAAAGAAATAGAAATAAAGGAATGGCAGCGAGGAGGAGGGAGCAGCATGGGAGGTGAATTCAGTAGGAGTCCAAGCTCTGAAGCACAAGCACTAGGCTCACATCTGTGCTCACGCCAGGCCCACCACTGTCTCTCCTTCCTCAGGGAATAGAGCCTCTGCATCTGCTGGAGAAGATGAGGAGAGAGAGAGAGAGAGAGTGAGTTTGCTCATTAATTGGGAGCCCAAAGCCTTGCTCCGTGCAGCCCCTCTGAAACAAAAGTCTCCAGAGATGCCTTGGCAGCTCAGGTTGTGGGGTAATGTCATGCTTTGTGGGAGATCTGTATTTCGCAGATTGACTGAAGCCTTTGAATACTAACTTTGATGTGTTGTGTTAACCATCTGGAGACATTTTACAGTTGTTGTCAAAAGGTTGACTGAGGTCTCTAATGCAACACGACGAGTTGATGGAAGCTTAATCGAGTTTACGAGTTGCACTGGCTTATGAACGGCAGCACTGCAGTAACCCTGGGCCCGGGAGATGGAGGCCACGGGTGCTGCTCGAATGAAGGTGGCAAGGGGGCGAATGTGAGCGGTGCGTTTTGTAACAATTTGGAAAACACTGGAAGTGTGTACATCCACCCTAGTTGGGAAACTTTGTCCTACTGGTCACGTGTATGTCATTCATGGATTCACCTTCTAGAAAGTTCTTTTGATATGGGAGTTCTGCACATCAACCCCATTCCTCAAGAAGAGATGTATATTTCAAAATGCCACCAGTGTAACTGGGTTTTACACCTCGGCTGGCCTGAGGTCCGAGGGAATGGCCTAAATAACCCCAGGATCCGGACCTGGGGGCTTGCTAGTGAGGCATTTATGACACTGGAAGGGATGAACCCTTGGGCTTTGCTGTCTTTCCTAATGTGAGAAATAATAGGATATCTTTGTTTTTATGTTTATCATACCGTTCACCGTGGTGAAAAAAATCATACTCCTTACATATCTCTACAGATATTTATGTCCCTGCATTTAAAACCCAACGCATTTATGCATGCACATAAATATGCATGTATGAAAACACGAGAGGGGAAGAAGGAAAAGGCAAGAATAAGGAAACTGATGATGCTATTTAAGTGAGCTGAAGGCAATGCTCAAGTTGGTGAGTGGGTAGAAGAGGAAATGGTGGGGGAGTGAAGACAAGAGCACGATGAGAATGTGGGTGTTTGGTCAATCGCCCACCAGATGCTGGTGTTTTTGATAAAATACAACATGTCTTGGTAGAAAAGGATCTGATCATCGGGAACTCTTATGGTAAGACCACAGAGCTGGGAACCAGAGATCACAATGTGATTACTCAAGGCCCTTCATCAACTGTGTGCAGTCCCGGCCCGGTGCCAGAAATGGGGCTATGGCTGGTGCTAGAAGGTGGAGAACAGAGGTAGGACTGGCCCGTGAGAGGCTTAGGTCTGGGAGAGTGCTTGGTAGCCTATTAATAGCAAAGGTGTGTGGTGAAGATACCTAACAATACTCGAAGTTGGCCTCGGTTTCCATTGTGCTGGAGAATTAATACAAGGATATGCCCCAAGGTCGGAAAGAACCGTAGATATCCTTCAACTCATCAAGGCTGTTTCACCTACAGTGGACTGAATTGTTCAACTTTGTAGGAGAGGAGGTGAAGCTCTATTTGACCACTGTCCAGTTCTCTACATCTTGAAAAATCATCTGGTGTATTCTGAGGTCACATCCCTTCCCCCCCCTCTAAGAACACCCACTGGTCTGGGAAAGATAAACACACAACACTTCACGGTTTTCAAGGGAGGTGTTACGGGTTTTTGTGAAGGTGAATTTTCTTTGTGAGTTATATTGTAAGATATGAGACATCTGTAAATCTCCCCACTGTTTGTTTTTTATATGTTTAATTTATGTGGTTTTTCTTTGTGGTCATTGGGATGGGGCCAGATTTAACTTAACAGATTCCTGAAGGCAGATACAACAAATGGCTTCCAAATGTTTCCATTGTACCATTAAAAAAATACACCATTTATTTTCCAGCCTGTTGAGGAAAGCTTGTCCATCAGCTCCTTATGAGGGTCTTCGTTGATGGAAAACTCGTATAGAGCAGGGTGTGAAAATGCTGCACAGGGTTCACCAGCAGCATAAACTTGCCTTAGGGGGGTTGGAGTTTATGACCCTGCTTCCTCTTCTCCAAACTTCTCCATGGATTTTCTTATCTGATAGTGTGATAGGGGAGCATTGGCAACACCACAAAATGTTATCTCAAGCTTCTGGGATGTTTTCCTGGCTGGTGCAGATTTACGGATTGCATAAATACCTTCTGTCAGAGTGTTCGTGGCACAGGTGTGTATCACATTCACGGGTGACATAGGCCCGTGTGCGAGCTGCTGCCCCTGGTGGGGCTGGAAGGGCAGCAACTCTTCAGACCTGGGACCAGCCTGCGTGGCTGGAATCGTACCAGGAAGTTAGACAGGATACAGAAAGCCACAGTTAAAAGTCCTCTGGGGGGAAGGAGCCTCCCATTTTTTCTAGAGTTTGTCGTGGAACATAAGGCTAAGGAGAGTGGGTGGAGTGCAAGTCAGGGCGGTAGGAATGAGGAGCCGGTGTCAGGAGGTTGACCCGGGCTGGCCAGGGAGGTGTCAGGAGGTTGACCCGGGTTCGGCCAGGGAAATACTGGCCCACCATGGGCAGGCTCAATTGGAAAGGAGCGAAGGGGGAGCTGCCCCACCCACCTCTCCACTTCTCATTTTTCTCTTCTATTTTTGTCTCTCTCACTTGTTAATCGTCATATTCTGTCTCCCGTGGGTCCTCCCCTGCTGCCCTCAAAAGGGATGCCTGCAGCGGCAATGACAGAGAATCCACGGGGGGGTAGGGGGGAAGGGGCTGCTATTTTAGAAAAGTGACTATATAAAAATAGAGAGTTGAAAAAAAATATGAGCTCTGAAAAGCTCCTTAAAGACTGTGTGGGATTTAAAATCCAAGAAACAAGCATGAGCTAGACGATACAGATGAAATAAATGCAACAGTCCCTGCATTATGAACGCCCTTCTTTCTTCTTCGTCCTGTGCTCTCTGTGCCTCCGCCTTAGAAGAGAAAAAGGAAGGAGGAGAATCTGTGAGCAGAGGAGGGACAGGGAGACAGGAAAAAAGAGCCAGATGCAGAGAGAAGCAGAGGGGAGTAAAATAACTACAACAGGGCCATCCTCGGGTCACACCACATACCTAGTAAATCAGTGAACTAGGGTGCAAGGCTCACCTCCAGCCCTAGGTCTCGCTCCTTGCCCTTAGGTTGTGGAGCTCCAATGTATATTTCGTTATGAGGACCATGAATCCCGGGCAGTGAGCCCCCTGCCTGGGCATCCCGTCCGGTCCTGGCTCATTCCCAGCTCCGATGAAACCTCCATCATTCTGGGAGCCAAAGAGCAAACTTTCTAATACACCCACTTTTCTCCCAAGCGCCTGACCAATCCCCTGGGTTTTGGCCGATGCAAGATAACCGAAGCAAGCCTGCCTACCGGAATCAGGAGGGAGAGCTCAGTAAAAAGAAAGAAGGCTCCTTTCTCTCTAAGCAAGAGGCAGGTAGCTCTCTGGTTGGCCTTAGGACAGATAATGTTTGCTGGGTTTCTGAAGAGTGAAGAAGCTGGGGGAAGAGCCCAGAATGTGAGGAGCACATGGAAGCTGCAGTGACATCTCCGTGGGCCGGGATGGCTAGCGCTGGAGGAGCTGAGCTGCCCTAGCCGCTGCCGGGCGGGGCTGGAAGAAGCAGCACTCGGTGGCCCACTCTTGGAGTCCAGGATTGGGGTTTGAGTGTCAGGCAAGCTGGCTGTGTCCTGAAGCCGTCCCGCTGGCTTTTTCGAGCCAATTATATGCACCCCTTCCAAGCTCACATTCTGAAGCCCTGCAGTGGTAGCTGGAAATTTCCTAGTGGGAGTATTTACACCACAGGAAGGGCTACGGGTAAATATGTAGCAGCCTGCCGCTGGGCAGGCGGCAAGGGAAGTCATATATATTTTAATGGTATATAATTACCCATTTTTAATGGCTTGAAAACCTGGTCTTGTTTTCTATGAGCGCAGAGGTTTATGTGTGTATCCATTCCACCTGATTCGTAAGAATCCAACAGCCTTTAGCTAGGAGGTAAAATGAGAACACATTTCCATTTTCAAGGTTTGTTTAAGAATTTTGCAACAAGTTGAAGGGGATCTCGTCTACTCAGCTAAGCAATTTCGTGTCTGTTGATAGCCAAACAGCCTGGAAAATTATCTTTGCCTCAGCTCACCCACTGTGCAAGGGAATGATGCCGACAAGCCGGCGGCTTCCAAAGACCTATTGTGTGGTGCTTGGCGGCACGGTGGTGAGGGAGAAGCAGACCTAGGACCTAGCCATCTTTTGCTCTGTCTGCTTTGCTTAATAAGAACACTGCCAGACAGTCTTTGTGTGGCTTTTCTATCAACGCTGGGGTCATTTCTTTTCTTCCATCCCTTGGGGAATATGGAGTATAGGCAGTCACCAGTAAGATTCTGGAATGAGCTTCGAACAAACCACATGGAAATTTCTAGAAAAATGAAGATGTCTGAAAGCTCCTAAACATGAGATGCTGAGGTTTCCTTTACTTTCAAATTGCATCTCTTGAAATAAATGAAAGCACCTGGCTTTCATGATAGTGTGTCCCTAAGCAGCATCTTGGAAAACAGGAGAAAGTAGGTAGGGAGGTATGAGACTCATTAATATTCTAGAGTGGAAGAATGTTCACACTCAATCAGTATGATCTTATAACTGAAGAAACAGGAGACCTAGAGATGATGTGACTTCCCAGAGGTCAGTGTGCAGAAGAGGACCCCAAATTTCCAGGCAGCACAGAGAAGCAGGATCTTCTGCCACAGCCAGGCTCTGCCCTCTCTTCCTGTTTGCAGACCACTGGCCACGGCCAGGGCTGTGCTGAACAACATTCTGTATGTTCCTCCCTCATCTGACATGCACTGAACATCTGGGCACAGGCACGGCGAGTGGGTAGAGGATGGAGAGAATAAGAAGCAGCAGCGTATAGTCTCATCTTGCAGATGAGAGCCATCCCAACAAAAAGCACTTTGGGGTTGAAAGGCAGGAGAAAGTGCATTTGGTTGAGACACTTGGCCATCCCCAAGGTTGCTTCCCTGGGGAACATTAGCTAATGGAAGAAAATAAATCTTTAAAGGTAAATGCTTTAGGGTAGAGTGTTTCTTTTTTTTTTTTTTTAACTTTTTCTTTTCCCTTTTTTTTTAAGATTTTATTTATTTATTCGACAGAAAGAAACACAGCTAGAGAGGGAACACAGGCAGGGGGAGTAAGAGAGGGAGAAGCAGGGGGAGTGAGAGAGGGAGAAGCAGGCTTCCTGCCAAGCAGGGACCCCGATGTGGGACTCGATCCCGGGTCTCCAGGATCATGACCTGAGCCGAAGGCAGTCGCTTAACCAACTGAGCCACCCAGGCGCCCCAGGTAGAGTGTTTCTTAACTTGAGATTTGGTACTAAAAGGATTATAAGGCATTATAAGGCCAGAACGAAAGCCTGGTTTTCTCGTTCCTTTTCATCTGCTTTTCCCACTGGAATGCTCTTTTAAAGAGCCTAACGTCTGGGCTCCTAGCTTTGGGCAGAGGATGATTAAGGAAGACATGGGTCTTTGGGACCTGTAGGCATGGCATGTGACAGCACATTCCTAGGGACAGACTTCCTGCAGCACTTAGGTTTGCTTTCTTCTCTCTGCCCCTTCTCTCTTCCTGGTGGAAGAGAATGGACTTGGGAGCAGAACGGCCCTGAGTTCTCAAATCCCAGCTCCCCATCTCTCAGCCGTGTGATGTTGGGCCAGTTAGCCTGTCTCAGCCTCAGTGTCCTCATCTGTACTGTGGGTAACAGCAGGCTCCCGGTAGACGTTCAGCCCCCAGTCAGGGTATGTGCAGGCTCGGCACTGGGTTTCGACAGCGTCTAGCCCAGAGTCGAGCACTTGGAAGCTGATGTGAGTGTTGTGTGGAGTGGGGGCCTCGTTCATGTCGCAGTTTCTCTTTACTACTCGGTAGAGTTGCAAACAAGGATAAAAATGTCCCTGGTCTGGAATAGCCCTGCAGCTTCCTCTGCCGGGACTTCTTGCTGTTTTCCCAGTCTCGCTAGTGCTATAGAGAGGGGTTCCTACCGCCCAGGCTGAGAGAATCAGCTTGCAGGGATTTGCCAGCTGTGCTGTGAGCATGTGGGGTGTGGGAGGGCCCTGGGCAGCATCTTGGGCACCGTCAGCCTCTCGGCCCTGATCTGCCCGCTGCCGGAGCCCGAGCGGCATCCCACATGGGCTCTGTTCATGGGATTTAGACTGGCCGGCATTGGCAGGAGTATGTTCTGAGGCCCGAGTACTGGAGTGTGAGCAGGCTGATGGTGAGATGCCGCGTTTTCCTTAGGAAAGGGTTTGCCATGTGATTCTAATCGGAGGGCCTTCTCTCTTCTTGCCAGAGATAGGACTGGCCTCAGAAGCCGTGCCCTGGCCGTGCGGGGCCGGGCCCGCCCCCCTGATTCTCTTCCTGTTACCACTACAGGCAGCCACCTGAGATCAGGTGAGGCAGTCCACTCCCTTTTTGACAAACTAGTCTCCAGAGCTTAAACATTCTTTGAATGAGACCCCGTAGCCACTTTCGCTTCAAAAAGTATTCCCTGGAATGGGCCCCAAGGGTATGGCTGGGACGCACATGTCGAAGTGTCTTGTGAATGCATAAGCCCAAGAAAAAGAAGAATCACAGATAAATGGAGCCAGCGGTTTCTTTCTAGCTCCCTGGTTTCCTTATAGCCTGTTGTAATGATGTTATTTGGCAAAACACAGCTTACTGTCCTCCAAGTTATTCATATCTCTTCTCGTAAGTCCATAGGGATTGCTTAACACTTGAAAAAACATCAAGCTTTCTGACTGCACCCCAAGGGGATGGAAGCCTTGAGTGAAGAATAGCCTGTCTCATTCTCTCCTTCTCTAACTTCCTCTCCTGCCAGATGGCAGTAGGTCCAGGGATGAGAGCAGATGCCTTGGAGGAGCACTCCAGGCTCTGCTCCCAGAGCCCCCCATGCACACCAGGCGAGAGGAGCAGGACGGGGTCACCTGTGGGGCTGGCTCTGATGCCGCTTGTCTGGGCTGTCCTGCGATTCATGAACAGCTGTCAGGCTCTTGCTTCTTTCGGCCTTGGACTATGATGATGAAGAGCGCTGGTGGTTATCATCTGTGGAGTGCTTCCTGTGCATTCAGCGTTTCTCCTGCCTTTCCCATGCTCCGCATCACCACTCTGTGGGGCAAATAGCCTTGCCCTCTCTGATGGGAGCAGCGCTGGAAACGTTTTCCAATGGGAGCAGCAGCCACAGGAGCTGGGAGGAGGGGCAGATACCCCCTTTCTACGGGGGGGGGGGGCAGCGTTGTGTGCTGGGTTGTCTGTCTGATTTGGACCAGATGTCAGCCAGTAGCTGAATCCAGAGGCCAGGGCCCAGCACGGGAGGGGGTGGCGAGAGGTCAGTACCTTCCAGGCGCACCAGGACCCTAGGCTTACTGTAGCCACACTTTCGATCTCCTGCCCAGGCGGGCTGGGACTTCTGATGGGCTGCCAGGCTCCGCGAGGCGAGGATGGGCTGGGAACTAGGTGGGGTTTTCCTGCTGGTGGAAGGCGCCCCACCCCACCTGGCAGGACTGGGACAAGCCAGCCTGGGCAGCAACATGGGAAGATTGGGAACCCTTTTGATGAATTGCCAAGTTGACCCCAGTTGTGTGACTATAAAGGTAGAATGGACCTTAAAAACCAGTCCAATCCCTTCCTTTTTGAATGAATAAAATGAAAAAGGACTCGCCTCAGATCTTGTGGGTGTATCCTGAGGGCAAGGCCAGAACGAAAGCCTGGTTTTCTCGTTCCTTTTCATCTGCTTTTCCCACTTAGCCACCCTCTGCCTCTACTTTTATCCTGATTTTACTGCTGAGGCACCAGTGCCACCCTGGAAATGAGGCGACGAACACCAGAATCCAAGGTCTCCTGTTCTGTGGGTGCGGGATCCTCTTTCCACAGCACCTCACGCCCTTGCTCTTAGGGGCTGACCCATGCATTGCCATTCAAAACAATTTTAAAATACACTTTTTTTGACCATGTAGTTTACCGGGAGATGAAACATACATGAAAGGAAGGTTGCTACCAGGCAGTAAAGAGCATTTATTGGAACCTGCTGGGTATAAAGCCAAGTAGGAGATGCTTTGAAATTACAGAACTACCTGACCTCACTCTTGGTACCTTATGTCTAGCCGCTTGGTGTGATTCTCTTATTCCCTCTTTTCCTCCAATTTATTACTCAAGTCATCTCTTAAATAATGATATCAATTTCTAAATTTAAGACCGACACTTCCAGCTCCAAATTATTTAGCCATCCAGAAGTTGAATGTTAGCTTTCATGTGCACCAGCCACTTGAAAAGCAGGTGAGGTCCCCACATGGTATATAGGGTGTTCTTTGGGATCTTGGGGATCAGATTTCTCAAGACAATGAGCTGTGCTGTCAGATAACTTGCATTTATCTTGATAGTTTAAAATAGAGGAAACAAAAGAATTTATAAGAAAATGTATTTCTATACTTTCTTCTCCATTTCTTACCTGTGGGCAATTTGTAGGGAGTGTATAAGACAGAGATCCACAGTGAATAGCCCGAAAGATCTATAACTTGGGTGGAAGGGCACCTCTAGGCATGTAGTGGTTATGAATTCCTACACTAGGGGAAGAATGAATGAATCACCAAATAACTTTTTCCTTTACAGTGAGCCCTGTGTTATAGGGTGTGGGGGGGAATTCAATGAGAAAGCCTAGCGGTATTAAGAATAAATAATAATGTTTACCTAGGAAAGGAACATTTGTCCTTGGGACTCTGCAGATGAATTCAGCTACGACTTATTTGAAACAATTGGAAGTTTTCCTCTGTCAGCTTCAGCCGGGGATTGAGAGGCCTGCTTAATGCAGAAGCTTGAAATGTATCAGTAAAACAGAGTAAAGGTGAGAGGAAGGTAGTTGTGCCACCAACCAGAAAGCCTTCTGGGCTAAAGGACTCACATTTAGCACTTGGTGTCCTTTCTGACTGCCGTTGTGAAGCTATTTATAGGAGTAATTTATCTTATTTTATGATTTATGGTTGATTCACGATTTCTGAAGGCTTTTTATTTCAGAGTCATGAAGTCTCATTTTAGGAGGGGAGCATGTCATGCCTCCTGCACGCCATCACCTCTCCTTCCTGTGACAGTTAACGAGGATCTGGGCCAAGTGTCCCGGTATAGATTTCTTATACCACAACCACTTAGGGACCAGCGCATTTATCTGTGGGAGCTTTAAATGAGGCTTACGCAGCGATTGTGGCAGGCTGACCCACTGAGTAAAGCAAGAGAAAGGTTGTTGACCTGACCGGCTGACACTTACCAAGATCTTCCATTTGTAGCATGGGAGTTGCCCTGGGCAGGACAGGCCTGGGACCATGGCGGCTAGTTGTAACTTCCTGTGCCATCATATCCCACCCATTCTAAATGCAGGGCCTGTCTGCTTTTAACAAAGCACAAGGTGTACATGTGTTCGGGTTAGACTTTGCTGTCACACCAGTGTGTGAAACAGGAGTTTCTGCAGAACTGTGCTCCATTGCTTCATGCCACGAGGGGCAAAGTACCAGGGCAACGTAAGAATATAAAATAAAAACCTTGGGGCTAGGGGCTGGAAGCACTGCAATGAGTTTGATCTTCTTTGCAATGTATCTATTATCTCGGTTTGGCCAGGGATCCCTGACTTGGCTGCATATCGGAACCATCAGAGGAGCATTTCAAAATTAGGATCCCAGGACCCCCATTGCAGAGGTACTGAGTCAGAGTCTTTGGGGGTGCAGCAAGGAAATCTGTTTTCATAAGCTCTCCAAGTACTTCTTAGCCAGGTTGACCTATGGTTCTAGGGCTTGGACCCCAGCACAATCCCACCATTGCTCTAGAGTGACCCTCAGAAAAGAAGAGTCAAAACAGCATCTTCTGGGGGTGCCTGGGTGGCTCAGTCAGTTAAGCGACTGCCTTCGGCTCAGGTCATGATCCTGGAGACCCGGGATCGAGTCCCACATTGGGCTTCCTGCTCAGCAGGAAGCCTGCTTCTCCCTCTCTCACTCCCCCTGCTTGTGTTCCCTCTCTGGTTGCGTTTCTCTCGGTCAAATAAATAAAATCTTAAAAAAACAAAACAAAACAAAACAACCCAAAAACCAGCATCTTCTGGTTAATTTGGGACAGAACTTTGAAGGTAGCTGATGTGCAGAGACCTGTGCTGAGCATCAAGGGTGCACAGGTCAGTCACCAAACAGGTGTTAATAGAGTCCCCTGTGACACTGAGGGGTGGTGATGGAGGCACAGAGCAGGGACTGGCCTTCGTACCTCATCACTGCCAATTCCCTTCCTATTCCAGCCATGGAAGCCATAAAGCCACAGAGGATCCTGAGTCCATGCCTTGACAGTGAAGGCCAGGATCATGGTTGATTTCCCAGGGAAGAAAGAATCGGAAGTGTCATGCTTTTGGAGACTGCACTGCGTTCAGTCAGCTCTGGGCCAACTGTGCACACAGGAGTCGAGGGCTTGTGGAAGGTCCTAGCAATAGCCTCGGTCTGTGGCACCCAACAGGAGGAAAGAGGCTGTTCGCACACAGACTGGGTGTGAAGCTGATGTCACAGTCGGTGGTTTCTGGAAGGCTGTGCGAAGCCACGGAATTAGCACATAGGGAGCTTTCACGGAGCACGAATGTGCCGTGCACTTAGTACCTTCTCTTACCCTGATGCGCTTTCGTTCTAGACTGCAGTTTGGATCTCAGGGCCATTCTCTTTTGTGTTTCCATAGGAGAATCTTGGTCCAAGACAAGGGCCAACCTAAGACTGGAGTTCATTTGTGGTCAGTGAATAGCCTTGTTTCAAGAGGGACAAAGGACAGCTCAGAGAGGTCAAGAAGTTGTTGATGAGGTCATTTGTGGTTTGGGTGGTTTTTTGTTTTTTCAACTTTAAAACCTACAGAGAAGTTTCAGGTGAAAGTTTGGGTTTTATTGTCACCTCTCCTTACCTGAGAAGTGGGAACATCACTCACAGTCCAGTGATGCTTGGGACAACCATTGCTCAGACTGAGGGGTTCATGTTGGCAGTATCTCGGTAGGTGATTCAAACGGTGTCATCTTGCCTGAATGGACTCCATGAGAAATGGCTCCATAAAATGCAAATCTAGGTGCAGACCCCGCAAGAGAAAAGTGGAAAAGAGAGTCATCACTTTATACCCTCAGAGAACAGGATGAAATATGGAGGCAGATCCATTGCCTCCGAGGGAGTTAAGGAGCACCCCTGGGATCATGCACTCTTTCCTCTCTAGGCATTTACTCAGCTAGTTCCAGCCCGTTAGTAGACTTGGTTGTCAGGCTGTCACAGTTTAACAGCTTTCTAGAAGATACTGCCCTCTTTAAAGGCCAACTAGTGATGCTGACAGCTCTGACTTGTTTATAGAAATAAAGGCAGCTTGCCTTGTTACAAAATAAGGTCTAATGCATGACCCAGGAGGGGAGGAAATATATTCATACGCGGCAGTGCTTTTTCTTCTTGGGCAAAGTTTGTTGCTGTTTTTGTTGGGAGAGTAGGACTATGTCTGTCTGTCTTATGGAAGTCTGTAGAAGGCTGACCCTGAGTTTTTAGTGAGTGGGGCAGAGAAGGAGGTGACTGAAGGGGAAAACGAGCAGGGACTCTCTTAGACAAAAGACAGGCCTGTTGGGGAGGTCCCAGCCCGAGTGAGGCAAGTGGTCCATCCACAATCCATACTTCCAAGAGTCCTGCTGAGTCACCCCAGGACAACATAGCCTGCCAAGGGACAGATGCGTGACTCGTGACTGACCTGCGGCTCCGGCTGGCTGGCTGCGTCAGGACAGCCGTGCAGTGTGGTTTGGAGGGGAGTTTCTTACGGCGACAGAAGGGACCTGAAATTTAACACAAAACAGCCTTATCTCATAGGCACTCCACTCATTTAAAGATGACCAGGTTGCCTCTGGTCTTAGGCCTTCTGGGTTTTGTAGCTCTCAGTGCAATTTGGAATAGAAGCTAGTGACTGCTCTCCCGAGTTTAGCTACTGTTGGGGCCGATTCTGTTTTTAAAGAAGGAAAATTCACTGACCAGTGACCTCAATGCTTGGGCACTGTGACTTGACACCATTTTAGAAAGCTCAAAAGTTAGTTCCTGGAGAATTCACTGTCCACAGAGACAGGGTGAAGGAGTGTGTGTGTGTGTGTGTGTGTGTGTGTGTGTGTGTGTGGTGTGTGTGTGTGTCTCCTCCCCTTTGTCCTGCCCAGGTTCTTTATGCCTTATGTAGACTTAGTGCCGCAAGTGTCAGGCAGTATTACTGGGGCCCCCTGTGAACTCCTATTGCCAGGAAAGGGGGTCTGGTCTCCTGGAGTTCAGAGGAGGTTTTCCAGAAACCTCCCCTGAAGAGAGAAGGTGTCTCTTGATAGGTTTTCCTTCTTTTTGAGATGAGGATCCATAGGTGTAAGAGACTAGTTACTTGGTTTTGAAGTTGCACATAACTAGAATTTGTCCCTTGACAGAGAAGTTAAGAAGCATTGCTTCCATAAGATCCTTCCTAAAAGAAGATTCTGCCTCTGTCTTATGAGTCCAATTGTGTTTGTTTCTCATGAGTGGAACTTGCATCTGCCCCTGACCTTTGAGCTTACTCCTTGGGACCCCACTCATTTTGGTCCTTGAGCATCAAAGCCCATGATGACACAGGGCCATGGAGGAGGGGGCCCTCTTTAATGTTTCTATCTTTGATCTCACACACCAGGATTCAGAGGTTCTCCTGCCTATTGGATAAAGCAAAGTGAGAGTGTCAAGGACATATGGGTTTGTACTGGGGGAGGGAAGGAACCTAAGGGAATAATGAAAGAACTTCACAGTGGTTGCTTAAATAAAACCTTGCTACATTCTGGGCAAAAAAAAAAAAAAAGGAACATTATCAGCACATGAAGGAGGTCTCAGCTATCAAGATGAGTGCAAATTTACCCATTGGGTTGTTTTTTTTCCAGCCTCCCCAACCCTCCCAACAAACTCTACCCAAATCTTTGATTCATTATAACTTGAAAAGACTGATAGCGACCTAGAATACTGCCAGAAGCCTTTGCTGTTATTAGGCACACACATCATAAGGCAGAAGTACCGAGGAGAAAGGAAGGAAGGAAGGTCGATAAGCAGACCAGGGCTAGAGGAACGCTTCTGGGGCTCTTCTGGGTCCCTGAAATCACGCTGTGCCAAGACAGGAAATAGGTGTAAGTGTAGCCAAAGGACTTTGAACTGAGACTCAGAAAACAATGTTATGGATAATTCAGTGGATAGATGGATCATAAGGTTGGCAGATAGAATACCACAGTCTCAGAATAAAGATGTACTTCGGATGTGCTGGGACCACCACATGGCCACCATCTCCAGCAGCCCCTCCGCCTCTACCCCCTCCACCACCCTCCCCGGGCTGTGGCTGCTCTCAGCTCTAAGTTCCTGATAAGCCATAGACCTAGATAGGGCATTTCAACTCTAACCCCATATAGTGGTGCCAGTGGGTGCTTTCTTATTAGTTCCCAACTCAGAAAAACAATATGGTTATTTTCCAGATTCATGAATATACTATTTGTAAAATTATTACTTAAATGGCTCAGTTTTCTTCTCTTGCTTTGAAAATACTATGTAGTGTGGTTCTGTGTGTCACCTAACCGGTCAGACACCATCTGTTTGGGGGCAACAGTGGCTGAGGTAGTGGGGAATGGATTCTCCACCCAGTAGAAGAGACTGTGGCCTCTCACAGGAATCTCTTTACCAGGGATGCTCCACAGATGACCTGTTAAGGGGAATGACTCTACAAGAGAGTGCTAGATGACCAGATCCATGAATAATCCCTTTCAAATTCATACCCTCCAGAGGAATGAAGGATCAGCCATGCCTTATGTATCACCAAAGAACAATTTTAATATCAACATTTTAGTAAGGGCTGCTATGACTTACTCAGAATCCAAATTGGGGGATTGGAAGTAACTTATAGATGGGAAAATCCAACTCACAGCCTCCAGCCTGATCCTGTTGGCGGCCACCCCCACTGCTGAGCACTTAAATGGCCCCAGAGGGGAGCTACAGGTGGGCCTGAAGGCCAGGCCCATGGTGGGGGCAGAGGGGATTCAGTCTGGAGATGAAGGCAGGGCTGTAGTAGGGAGGGGCATGTGGCTGGTGGGCCCAGAATTCAAGGAATCTTTCCAGCCCCTCTTCAAAATCACTATATCCCCAGGGTCTGGGTGCAGTACATCCCTGAGTAGATAGCATTTTTCTCTACTTCTGTGCTTAGCTCATCCAGCACAAAATCAGCACCTTTTCCATGAAAGTTGACTTTGAGACTGAGTAATACATAAGATCAAGGACCATGGAGCCAGATCTGCATGGGTTCAGCTCTTGGCTCTACCTCTTACTGGCTTTGTGACCTTTGTTCCATGAGATAATAAGAGTACCTATGTCATAGGATTGTTATGAGGCTTACACAAATCCAATAAAGTGCTTAGTAAGGTGACCGGCGCATAATAATTACTATGTATTTATATCTATCTTTGAGGGTGTGAATTTTCACATGATAGAAACCAAATTTAACAACTCTTTGCACTGGTTGTTTGAGAGATTATAAGCCTTTGTATCTTCAATAGCCCAGATGTGCTTAAAGCTACGAACACATAAGGACATTTCTGAAAGACACGGGCAAGATCCGAAATTCTCAGGATGAAGTTGCATGCAAGCGTTCTCCAAATTTCTATTTTCTGAATGTAAAGAATACAACATCTGCAAACAACAGCTGGACAAATATTAGAACATATAATTCCAACTTCTTGCCATGTTGGCAAAAGCTGTTGGACGGGAGGGGAACAATTCTCCTTTTATCAAAGTACCTTTTTACAGCTGGAAGAAAAGACATTAGGTGAGTCATTTTGTGAAGGCAGAGTTTCGGGAGTGCGACCTAAGGAAACATTGTCGGGGCATCCTGGACGCAATCAGATAGAGTGCAGTAATTTATTAAGAAAGCCTGGGTTCTTGATGCAGATTGACAGGTTTTTATGTTTTTCATCTGGAGAACCTCAGCTGAGTTCCAAAAACCTATTTGCGTATTTGTTCAGAGCCCCAGTAAGTCAGTTTCATGCAAAGGACTGGCCAGAAAAAAGGTAAACAATAGGAAGGGCAGGCAGAAAAGGAAGCAGGGAAGCTGAGCTTCTGTGAAAAAGTGATCACGGTATTGGAAGTAAGCAGACATTGTAATTGACTTGGGACTGGCCAGGCAGAGCACCTGCCCCTTGTCTGGCTTTCTTAACTGCAATTTAATAGAACAGTTCTCTTACTTGATGATGCCTGCTCTTTTGGGACAGAGGTGAGACTAGGGCAAAGCAGGTAAAATAACTACTGAGGACACACAGAGGAAATAAGACACAAAAGCAAGAAGGGCCTCAGGGCAGGAGGCAGCACGTGGAGCCAACACTGCGGGTCCTGGACTTTGCAGCAGGGACCCTAGGCGGCTGCCCCCCAAGTTTCCGATCTGTTAAAGGAAGGGGCTGCCAGTGATGCATCAGGTCCCCTCTGGCTCTCCCCTTCTTCATTACTAACAGCTCTACAGTCCTGAATCCAGTGTGGGGGAAGACCCAAGAAGTCTGTAAATACAGTAACTAGACCCGCATTTGCCCCCTCCTGCACACACGCGTGCCTTCCGCTGTGCGATCCCCAGTGCTGGGGGCCGTGAAACAGTCCTGCCTTCACCCCTTGTGGACCGGATGAGACCAGGCTAATGCCTACTTGGAAAGGATTTCACTCTTCATCCGGAATCTGACCTTTGTGAGACTACGAGTATACTTTTGACTTTTTGCTGCGTTGGAGAAAAATATACACATATAGTAAATTCTTCAACGGATCTCCTTCCTTTATGACTTTCTTCTAAAATAAGCAGACAAAAAACACGCATCTTTTCATCAGAGCCAGGCTGGCCTCTCCCCTGTGTCTGACCTGTGGGTGTAATTTGGAAATTGTTTGGGTCCATCTTGGCCTGCTTAGTATCCCACTGAGTCATTTCTTCCAACTACCCTTTAAAGATGCTCCCGAGTGCTCCCAGTAAGAACTGTGGGCTTTCTTGGAGATGGGGATTAGAGGTGGGAGAGAGGCCCTGGGCACCGGCGTAAATCTGTTACTTCTGAGCAGATTAAACGAATGTGCCCATCTTCTTGCCCTTGAATCAGGAGCTCAGGACACCGTGGTGTGACATTAGTAAGTCTTCTAGCGGCTCGGTGGTTTGTGGGAAGAATGATGGCTTCAAAGCACTGACTTCTTTCTTTCTATAAAACTAAACCATTTGATCAGACCTAACGAAAATGCTGATTTGACCCAGGGAACTTGGGGAGGCCAAGAGAACTGAAACCATTATGTGCCTCGGCTCTGTGTCCTGACTTGAAGCCAGCCCCATGAAGCAGAGCCGGCACCCAGTTAGTCCCGCTTCCCAGCAGCTCCTGTCATGTGTAATGCTAAGAAATAGAGCCCCCTGCTTCTGGCAAGTGATTTTGCCATTTGGCTACCAGCATTCCATAGGCTAGAATGTTCGGGGCAGTGGGGTGTCAGATTAGCCACGTAGGCTTTGGTTGTGCAGTGGAGCTCAGGACTCTTTATTCCTTATTGTAAGATCTATTGTAGTATCATATGACATGGAAAGCTGAAGAATTCTGCAGCCATTCTCACCTTCTCTGCGCCTCCCCCCATCACTTTGGAAGAGCCAGGGATCTGAGGACGCTAAAGAGAATTTTCACTGGGACGGTCTGTTGCATGGGTTTGGGCGGTTTTATTAAAATGAAAGACTTTGGAAACCTGTCTGTTATAGGCACCACGCAACTCCTTCAAGTGAGTTTGGTTTAACTTGTGCATACGGCTCTATCGTCACACAGATGTCTCCATGAAGAACGAACCTTCCACGACACTCTTTCCCTCTCCACCCCACCCCCCCAAGGCTCATCTTTCCTTCCTCTTCCCGTCTGGAACTGTGCTCTGGCACACCAGCCATGACAGGGCGTTCCCAACCAGGAAAGACCACAGCTTTCTGAAGGGCTTCCTTCACTCTCTAGGCTGGCTGACATCCTGGGGGACACTATGGGTCTGGCCCCTGTGAGGTCTTCCCACAGAGGGCTTCCCAAGGGTTTGGTTATAAACTTAGTTGGTCTGGGAACCCTGTCTAGATGACTTCTGATATTTAGGTTTAGATGGGAATTAGAATTCTCAGCGTTTCCGTAGATGGGGCCCCAACTGAGCAGCCCTAAGCATGGCTTCTAGATGGCTTCAGCTGTGGCTGTGAGTCAGCTTTAAGGAATGAGGATACTTCCAGTGGCTGTTATAATATGGTCTGACTTTGTGATGACATCATATAGAACCTGGAGCCAAAATCTCCAAGAATACGTATTTTACAGTTCCTTTAAAATATTAACTTTTGGGTTAATATTTGAAAGTGAAACAGTCTCCCTCATTTTCTTCCTCTGCCTAGCTGCGACCCTTGGTAGCTCAAGCCAAAATCACAGGACTCACGTGTCCAGTAGGGGCGATACTCCTTTGTCATTACTAATTATTTGTTTCTCTCTCCCAGAATGAAATAAGTTTACCTATTAGTCTAGTTTACCTATTAGCTGCTTTTTGCAACAGTAACAATCTGATGAGTTGCATTAGTCTACACACACACACACACACACACACACACACGCACACAGATTTGCATGGGTTTGGGCGGTTTAGGCTTACGGCCAATGTACCATATATACGCATAGATACAAACATGCACAAGTACCATAATATTTATCTACAAATACTCTAGAAAAGGTTCCCGTTATCTAATTCTCACTAGAAGCACTATGAGGGATTTTGTTTGGGGGCTGAGTGTGTGTGTGTGTGTGTGTGTGTGTGTGTGTGTATGAGAGATTAAGTGTGTTCAAAATGTTACCATATATGTACCACCATTTAAAAAACGACTGCCAGAGCCGAACTGGTGCTTGATACTTTACATACATTACTTTTATAAATCATCTCAACATCCCTGTGAGATAAATAGGGTTGTTACGGTCATTCACAAATATGGGAAACTGGCTTGGAGATTTCTCCTGAGAACTCAGAGGACTTGTTGTCCAAGCCAGGGTTGGGGCCCAGGCCTGAATCCAGACAGACTTCTTAGCTGTGGCTCTTCTGACACAGGATTATCCTGACAGTCCGGCCACATAAAGGCAGTCTTACCATCATCTCCATTTTGCAGCTGAGAAAACAGGCCAAGGGGACGTGGTATGCCTAGAGTGCCTGCATTATTACTGTTTGCCTTTGACTGAATTCAGTCAGTCATCTTATTTACCAGTAAAGTTGTGATTAGCAAGTAGAGTATCCCAAATTTGTGTAGAGAGTGGAATTGGGCCACCTGACCAACTGGATCGTTCTAGAAGGTTACCTTATCTTAAACCATAAAGAGAAACATTGCTTCCCTCAAGAACCATGGTCAAAATAATTTCTTTGGGAAGGGTTGTTAATGGAGATTTATTAAGAATAATAATACACAGCAAGCATAAAATGCTTATTATGTTCCAGATACTATTCTAAGTGCTTCACAAATACTAATTCATTTTGTCTTTCTAACGAACCCTATGAAGAGGGTTCTCATTGTCCCCGTTTTACAGAGAAGAAAACAGAGCCACCAAGAGGTGGAAATACAGGGCAAGATCACACAGTAAGGGGCACAGCTGAGATTCACACTCAACAGTGTGGCCCAGAGTCCTGGACCTCAGCCATCGCCCGTACTGCCATGCTGGTTTTGGCTTTACTTTTGTTGAGTGAGGTTGGTTTAGTTGTGTGAAGTTATCCTGTATGTTCCCTGATGTACTTTGCTAATAAGGAGAACAAACTGCCAGAGGCAAGTGGGGGCCCCTCAGTTGTTACACTCCTGGTCCAGACATCTGGATTTCCCATAGGTGTGATCCCATGAAAGAGGTGTAACATTCAGTTACAGTTGGAAAATAAAAAGCAACTCTCCATGGAAGTGGTTAAGAATGGTGAATAGTCAAGGTTCATTTCTAGAACAATAGCTAAGGAAATAAATGCGTAGTGACACTTTGAGGTCTTTTTCAAAAATTCTTAGCTGTTATTAAATAGGTTCTAGAAAATTCTCTTCTCTGATACATAGTCACTGACCACATTAACCCTGTTTTTCACCCTTAAATTGGTGACGAGGACATCCTCTTACCTTGTTTCTGGGCCTGCTGCACACCTGCAGTCTGTCTTCCTCAGCAATCAGCAGCTTTATCACCATATAACACGAAAGTATTTTCAATTAACCATGGGAGAGAGCCGGCTTTACATTCTGCTGTCAGCTCCTACCTTGTCAAGCACATTAGGATCTGAAAAGAAAACCAGTAAAAATCAAACTGCAGCAAGAAGTTGCTGACTCAAGTGAAATCTTGGTCTCCTTCTTTAACTCAGAATAATTTTTCTCTGTTGATTTGCTTTGGTAAGATTTCCACCTCTCCTGATAAGTGCCTTAGCATGTTTTATGAACGGAAATCTGAATTCACTTTTCTTTAGCGACTAAAGGAAATTATCTTGCTTCTGCTAGAAAGTTGAGACTCCCCAAACTTCTATCTACTTCTAAAGCTGTTTGCTAAATAAGTTTGCCTCTTTTTGAACATAGCATCGATTTAAAAAAAAAAAACAAAAACATTTAAACAGAAAACACATTTGAAAATGTACAGATCTCCCCCAAGTTTATTTTACTTTTTAAATCAGATGAGGATGGAGGCAGGAGAATCATTCTTTTTTTATTTTTAAGATTTTATTTATTTTAGAGAGATTGAGCATAAATGGGGAAGTGGCAGGTTGAGGGAGAGGAGAAGCAGGCGTGATCCCCAGGACTCCGGGATCATGACTGGAGCCAAAGCCAGACGCTTAACCGACTGAATCACCCAGGGGCCTCCAAATCATTCTGTTCTGAAGAGAACCCTTTTTCTGTATACTCACAAGGGATAGAAGAGCACAGAGACATATCTCGAGCTTTTGACCTCATACAGCCTGGGCTGGGATCTGGACTCCACTGTCATTCTTATTTATGGCTCTGAGCCTCCACTTTCCCATCTGTGAAATAGGAATTATTATGCTGTGATCATCGGTGCGTGAAGAGGCCAGTTAGAATTAACCAGGGTAGAAATGAAGGCTGCAACTTGACTATAAGATGTTTGTACACTCTGTTCTTTCTAGCCCATGATTTGAAGAGAGCAAATGGTAACTACTAGGTCATAATAAAGGTATAACATGGCCAACCGAAAGTTAGTGGTAGTTGTGGGATTTAGAGGGAAGAGCTATGAACTTAGAATCAGATGACTTT
Source organism: Spilogale gracilis (assembly GCA_004023965.1). Classification (NCBI taxonomy): domain Eukaryota; kingdom Metazoa; phylum Chordata; class Mammalia; order Carnivora; family Mephitidae; genus Spilogale; species Spilogale gracilis. The sequence continues at coordinate 38,123 of PITA01005703.1, read as the reverse complement.
GGGGCACCTGCGTGGCTCAATCAGTTGGGCGTCTGCCTTTAGCGCAGGTCATGATACCAGGGCTCTGGGATCAAGCCCTGCATTGGGCTCCCTGCTCAGTGGGGAGTCTCCTTCTCCCTCTCCCTACTGCTTGTGTGCTATCTCTCTCTCTCTCTCTCTCTCTCTCTCTCTCTCTCTCTCTCTCTCAAATAAATAAAATTAGAAAGAAAAAAATCAGATTATTTTGAATCTTAACTGCTCATTAGCTGAGTCGTCCTAGGCTAGTTATTTTGCTTCTCTGAGCATTAATATTCTTTTGTGTAGGATGGAAACAATCAGGTAGGTCTTCCCATGTCTCCGAACTGTTGTGATCATCAGACGAAGGAATGGAGTATGTTTTGTAAACCGGAGCCCTTGATCTGGCCGTGGGGGAGATGACCCTTCAGGTCCAAGCACCCATGTGTGTATGCAGACATCTCTGGACACATCTAAGAAGGGGTAGGATAACACATGGCCTTTTTGCAAAGCATTCGTGCAAAGCAGGAGTTGAGATACTTTCTGGGAGAAGGTTTCCTTAAAGGTATGAGTTATGCCTGGTGAAATTTCACTTATATGTGCAACTAGAAGAAAGGCAAAAGTTGAGGTAGGAATTTTCATTGCGAACAATGAAAGCCCTAACAGAGTAAGGAGGATGGGCACCACGAAGCAGAGGGAAGGGGTTTGGAGAGTAGAGCCAGATTTCCACGTACTATTATTAAGCCTAATAATTCAAGGTTGAGCATTTGAGGAAGAATAATCATCCATTATGCTGCAGTGGAAGACATCCAAGCATTGACTTTCAGAGAGTCTGAGCTCCCTTTGGCCCAGCTTTGACTCTGGGGCTTGGAAGGAGGAATCATACTACCTTTTCCTCATGTGCGGGGAGTCTAAATGGGTACGTCTTCCTTAAAAACCTTCTGTGATGATGAATGTGAGAGTGGGATCTGCTTAAGTCGGGAATTCCTTTGAAATTCTTGTTTCTGATAGCTCTCCACGGCCCAGACAAGGAGAGCGGCCACATTTGGGTATGAAACTCTTGACCCCAGCCGTGTTCTCTGGCCCCCAGAGAGTCATGTTCTGTTTGAAAAGAGCTGAAAAGATGAAGGCTGTTTTTTCACTTGGGATAAGAATGCCCTTCTCAAAGTAGTAAGCGCTCTGCGAGGATAACGGGATCCATGTGTTGAAGCCAGTTGCTAATGCTCCGCATATGAACCTTTGCCAGCAGAAATACGCCTCAAATTCTCCAAAGAATGGCCCAGTCAACTCCAGAAAAGATCATTACTTAGGTGACAGATGGGACAGGCACAGCTCCTGGGCTTTTGTGGGCCCATCGTTCCGTGGAATGTGAGCCACGGACAGAATGGAAAGGTCTCGGTTGGCCTTGTGACGGGTGGCACTGGCCCCGAGCCCCAGAAGACGAACGGCTTTAGCAGCTCTGGGCTTGCTCTGTTCTGTTAGGGGGTGGTGAGTCTGAGGGGCCTTCCTCGCGTTCTCCAGATTGTTCGTTAAACCCAACGAATGGAAGCTTTTTATCCTCTACTCACAGAGGCAGTGTTGTAATGGAAGGAATACTTCCCCTGGGAACCATGTGGCCTGGGCTCTATGGCCACCACCATCCTGGCCCTAAATAGAGGTGACCTTAGCGAAGTCACTTTATCTCTCTTTCTTGCCGGGGAAAGAAGCGAGTGGAGCGTGCTACTGAGTGAGACTCCCTCTGACTCCCTCGGTTCAGAGCTGAGCACACCTAGCTCTGGCCACAGGAGAGCGGGAGAAACACCACAGCTAGAGACCCCGCACAGCGTGAGGTGCCCTCTCGGCTCCGTGTCCTGTGTGGCATTTCGGGAAAGGTAGGGGATGCCCTTTCGCTGCTCTCTATGAGAATTCAGTGCTGGGCCCCAGATGAGTCATCGGCAGTAAACCCAGGGAGGGAGTGGCTGGCTGTCCCTGGATTACTACAGTATTTCTTCCAAACCGGTACTGGGAAGTCTGAGTGCCCCGCTATCTCACAGTGGAGAACTCAGCATCCTCCCCCAGCCTGAATGCTGTGTCTGATTCCTCACTCTGTGCCCTCCCTCCTTCACTTCGCAGTTCCTTTCTCCACCAGGCCCACCCACCTCTCTCCACCTCTGCTGCTTTCCCAGGATCTGCTTTGTCTGTTGTAGGTGGCGAGCAGGGCTGCACCTCCCGCAGTGGCCCGGTGCTCCCCGAGCTCCCCTGGCCAGCCCCCTGCAGGCCCTTTGATCCCTCTGCTCTTGCTGAGTGGCCCTCCGTCCCTTCATCACGGGGAGCACAGACTGAGACCCGCAGCAGCTCGCCTGCGAGTCCGTCTCCATGGCAACCAGCAGGCCCTTGAGTCTGCGTGTCTGCGGTGCAGAGAAAATGGCTGTTGGGAGGAAGGGCTCACTGAGTCTCTATTATCCGGCCTGTTGGCCCCAGCCCCTCCTCCGTATCTGCCTGAAGAAGAAGCTACATGTGTTGAACCAAATGTCCCATAGCTTTTAGCTTTCACATTTACTTTACCTAAGAGGAGGGGAGGCAGGAGGAGGTTGAGTCCAAATAGATGAGCATTTTTTCCCCTACCCTAAAACTATATTTTCATGAGGAAGTTCTGCTCTGAGCAGATACATGAGGAACCGAAGGAATACGGCCGTCTCTGGGATGGAGAACAGTGTGTTCTGTCTTGCCGGTGGCAGCAATGGCAGGCTATGGGGAGCGTCAGATAAAAATTCAGCACAAGTAGCCAGGAGGTAACAGGGAGCTAGCTCCTCGGGCAGAGGCTCTACGGCCTCGCAGGAGGGCACCTGACCGACTGGAGAGATGAGGCTGTACGCCATCTCCTCTTATGGAAAGGGGGGTGTGGGTCCCCGTGTGACCTGGCGGGGTGAGCATTAGGCATCCCCTGCACCCACACCCATCTGGTCATCACAATGACTCCTCCATAGTCATGGAGCACAGCGACGTGGGGAACCCAAGAGGTCGGGGGAGGCAGGCTTCCCTCGTCCCCCAGCTGTGGGGACACTTCAGGCTGACTTCCAGAAGTAACTGCTTGTCATTTCTGTGGACCCCAGAAGTACTGCTGCTTGGAGCAGGACCACGGCCTACTAAAGGGGTCGGAAACGTGGGGGGGTGTCACCCCAGATCTCCCAGGAGACCCTGTGCTGTCCGATAGGGGATTGCCGTTCCACAGGGAAGGATCTGGACCCTGTCCATCCCTGGCTTCAGCACAGGAACCATGGATTCTTTGGTGGTGACAAGCTCTCAACACAGACCACATCCTCCCTTTATTCTTTCTTAATGCGAGCAGGGAGACCCCATTTTTGAATGAAAGCTCTGGGTTCTCATCTCAAAAATCCTAATATGTGTTTCAACTGGACTTTGTCTTTTTCAGTTTCACTGCAGGTGGACATCGTCCCAAGCCAAGGAGAAATCAGCGTTGGAGAATCCAAATTCTTCTTATGCCAAGGCAAGTGCCCCACGCCCCACTGCCTCTGAGGAAAGGTGGTGAGCATGGCAACATGGCCTGTGCATGGAGGGCTGGTCCTGCCTGGAGCCGCTCCGCTGGGCAGTCAGTGGTGTGGCCAGAGGGCCAAGGAAGCCCTTGGGCCTTCTTCCTTCCTCTTGCAAAGGGCTTCCCCAGCACAGTGAAATGTGCCCTCTGGGCTTCTGCATGGTGACGGAGGAGTTCTACAGATCCCCTGAGGAGCATCAGTAAAGGGCCCAAAATAGAGAATCACCCCAAATCCCCTGTTCTGTGTCCAGCCAGAGTTCTGTGCCTGACACGGCGAGCGGTGCTGCCTTGGAAACCGTGCTTCAGGGGGTCAGCGTAAGGCTTATTTCTTAGACTCTCCCAGGTCATGGAAATCTAGGAAGGTCTGAAACTTGCCTGAAAGGAAATTGAGGACTGGTGTCTCTTGTACCATGCGGACGTGGGTCCCTGGTTTTCCAGGTCTGTTGTGAATACCGATATTCCGTCCCTTCCCCCCCCCCCACCAGAGCTCCGGGATTTGTTGGATCTGGTGTCCTTGTTCTTTGTTTAGAAAATTTGCCCCATTTCCACAGCTCAGATAATCATCAGAAACCGTCCTGTGGAGGAAAAGCTTCAGGTTAGGCTTCAGATTCCCCCACTGTGACAGGACTGGGATTCAGATCATGGAAGAACCAGAGACGTCTGGCTGAGCTAGGTATAAACCGTGGCATTCAGCTAGTGGCTTTTGGTAGGGAGGGGCCTCTCAGTGCGAGCATGATTTGCGTTGGCCGAGGTGCCTTGTGGCCGCCGGATGTGTTCACTCCAGCTCTGCCTTCGTTACAGCAATTCAAATGATCCGGAGGTGCAGCCATGCAGCCCACAGCACATCTTGCAAATAGCGATATTTATTGAAAACATGATGGGTCCTGAAAGGCTTCATTTCCATACTAAGCATCTGTGCAGGGCTGGGTGGTATGGCCCGGGGAAGGGTGCCACGCAGAGAGGCAGGGCGCCGCGGGGGCCTGGAGCCCTTGTTCCCGCTCAGTGTCTGAGACGGCCCGGCAGCAGCACCTGCCCGCCTTCCGTGCCCGGGGAGAGCACGCATGGGTGATTCTGGCTGTCCTCCTTGCGGGATTGAGGGAGATGAATGTGTCTGTCAGAGAGGGGGCGCTGAAATAACAGCTGTGCCAGTTTGGGCAGGCAGACACTAGCATAAAACTGGTTGGAATCCACGCTCCTAGACTAGCTGGTGTCTCCCCTTCCTCTCTGGAGACCGCAGTCTGAGCCCTCAAGAACAAGCTGATTAGTTGGCTCAGACTCGCCAGGCTCTCGAGCTCCGACCCTAGATGCAAACTGCCTCTGCTCTGTCTTCTGGGAGGCCGGAGCTCCTCGCTTAGAGGCTGGCACACAATAGGTCCTCAGCAAATACCTCTCCTCTCCCTCACTAAGGAGAAGCGTACTCAGCAGGGGGCATCGAGTTCTTTCCGCGCGCATGAGTGGGACTATGTGCATCACAACGAAGCACAGAAGCCAGGGGAAGGGGTATCATGTCCTCCAATAATGGGATGTCCTTCACATAATGGTCTCCCTGCCTGGTCATCGTGCCTGAGGACCTCTTGCTTCGTAGCTCGTGCTGTGCCCACAGTCACCCTGGAGGGGACTTTGTCTTTCTAACTCCTATAGTTTGAAAATAATCTCTTCCTCTTCAGTGGCAGGAGATGCCAAAGACAAAGACATCTCCTGGTTCTCCCCCAACGGAGAGAAGCTCACCCCCAACCAGCAGCGCATCTCCGTGGTGTGGAACGATGACTCTTCCTCCACGCTCACCATCTACAATGCCAACATTGATGACGCCGGCATTTACAAGTGTGTGGTCACCGGCGAGGACGGCAGCGAGTCAGAGGCCACGGTCAACGTGAAGATCTTCCGTAAGAGCCTCCTCCCTTTCCCTCCGTACTCCCCGTCCTCTCCTTTGGCCAGGAAGACATGGGAGTAGCAGGCAGAATGGGATGTCAGCCGAGGGCCCCCTGAGGCCTTCCTCCTTTTCACTCCCTAAGTCTTTTCTGAGCTGAGCTGAGCTCCAGCCCCAGTCCACGTGGACCCTAGCCATCTCCCCTCTGGCCTCCATTCTCTAAATTCAAATTACACAGTTCCCAGAGGGCTGCTAAGGGTTCCCCTTCCCTTCCTCAGACATTGGCTGACTATTGTATAATTCAAGCTTTCCCTCTTATTTCACTCTCCCCTGCTGCTAATGGAGTCCAAAGGCTTGGTGGGGTGGGTGTGGGGGTATTAACTGAACACTCTGGGCCACTCGGGGCAGGCGGTTCCCATTGTCAGTGAAACCCAGTCTGGAGGTGGCATCTCATTACCTTGTTATCATGCACCTGTCTCGTTGGCCCGTGTAATGGTGGGTGACAGCTAATGGAACAGTATTGATTGCCGTACAATTCACTCCCATTAAGCCTGCTTTTCCTCTCTGCTCTAGGAAAGCTGGGTTTGGGGTGTCAGACAGAGTGGGATACAGAGAAAGGACAGATGGCCGATCATTGTAGCCTAGATGTTGTACAGTCCATTCTGCCTTGCTTTGTGCTTCATTGGCACCATCCCACATGGCAAGGGACCCTTGGTAGAGAGACTTCTTTACCTCCATAGACCCTTTTCCACACAAAGTAGAATAAATTTAGCACTCAGTGAATAGACATTGACTGCCCAACATTGATGCCATATTGCCCCACTTACACCAATGGCTTTTCCTGGCATCTTGGCCAAGGATGGGCTGGGACTCTCTCTTGGGCCACCATATATATGGACCGAGAGCTGCCCACAGCTTGAATCCAAGCACTACACTCTAGGGAATAGGGGTCAATGTTGGGGAAACCAGCTGTTTTCCCTCACTCTTCACATGCTCATTTTCCAGAGAAACTCATGTTCAAGAATGCACCAACCCCACAAGAGTTCAGGGAGGGGGAAGATGCCGTGATCGTGTGTGATGTGGTCAGCTCCCTCCCCCCAACCATCATCTGGAAACACAAAGGCCGAGATGTCATCCTGACGAAAGACGGTGAGGCCTGAGTTCCCTGCCACTGCCCTTGGATTCCCCTAGGGTTTCCACCTCAGCCAGCCTCTGAGGTGTTCCAACCCAACCTCACGTCCCAGTATCCCAGAGCTCTGGGCACGTTTTATACCCCAAATGCAGGAATGTCCTAAGCATTCACATTCAGGCAGTTGACCTTGTCTCCAAAGGAGAAAGACAAATTTCCAGTAGATTTTGTTCTTGGCTCTCTGTCAGTGCCAGGGCCACATGTCCTGATCTCGGTGTAAAGCCACTGTCCCCCCCTGCCGCCCCCACCCAGCCCCGGAAGATTGCCGCTGGGGAAGAGGAAGGGCCCTGCATCCCCCCTGCAGGTACAAGAGTTCTCTGACTGACACTTGGGTGAACCTGGCTCTTGTCTCTTCTAGTCCGATTCATAGTCCTGTCCAACAACTACCTGCAGATCCGGGACATCAAGAAAACAGATGAGGGCACTTATCGCTGCGAGGGCAGGATCCTGGCACGGGGGGAGATCAACTTCAAGGATATTCAGGTCATTGTGAACGGTGAGGAGATCCGTTCTTCCTGCTCTGTCTGATACTGCCAGTTCCTCCAAATCATCCTCTGGAACTTCCTCTTTGGTCTGTTAAATAAATCCCGTCCTGACTCACGCATCCAACTCAAGTGAATCTCCCCCGCCCTCCTAGTATAGCCTCTGGCTTGTTTTGTTTTTTTCTGAATACACTTGCCTTTGGGTCTCCCTTACCCTGGAAACTTCTGGTGCAATTCTTGACTGTCCTTCATTGTCTTACAGCCCCAGAAACGCTCCCCGTGCTTTTAATGAATTCTTATTCATCCTTCATCGTCCTTGATGTTACCATGATTGTGGGGTTAGTCCCTCGGTTCAACGTTCGAAGAAAATGTTATAATCAATTCCATCCTCAGAATAATCAGAATCGTGGGCCATGGGCTTATTAATCTTAATCTGGAGTGTGTCAAATAAGCACACCCGTGGAATTGATCTGACATTTACAAGGTGTTTACGGGAAATTATAATGTCAGTACCAAGAAAATAAGTAAATTGGGTTGAATTGTTTTGACTGTAGATACATATTTTTTGCCAAGTTCTCCCCCTCTCATTCCTTTGGTAAAAACTGTTTGTGCACAGGCCTGTTTATGACAGTCCCAGAGAAATGTCACTCGGTGAGCTGGTGATATCTAACCATTTCGAATTGGTATTAACCATCTAACCACTGAGAACAAGCATTTTCAACGTTTTCCTTCTGGAAAAGAGCCTCCTTTTGGACATCAAGTTCCACTTACCATGGTAGTTGTAAGATTAATATGTATTGATTGAGAAAATACATCATGATACCTAGCTACTATAAGCTCAGTCCTATTTTAAAAGGAATAAGACCTATTAATGTAGTTTTTAAAACTATGTTATTAAAAGTAATGTATTACAGCTTACGATATTGTGTATTGTTGGAAACCACTGATGCATGTTTGTGGGTGACTTATTTTTTTAGTTTGGAGTAATTATCTAGGACACATTGGAATTTAGATCCCTTATACTAACTCTGCGGCTGCCCAGGACTCCTGACCTCCAGGCCGGGACCCTCCGACCTGAGGTCCCCTGGAAGTGCCTCTTCTCCAGGCCACTGGGTTCCTCCAGGTTTTCACAACCCCCCCGACTGCTCTTCTTTCCTTCAGTGCCACCCACTGTCCAGGCCAGGCAGAGCATCGTGAATGCCACCGCCAACCTCGGCCAGTCCGTCACCCTGGTGTGTGATGCCAGAGGCTTCCCAGAGCCCACCATGAGCTGGACAAAGTAAGAACCTGGCTCGTGCCTTTTATCATAGGCTCATGGAGAAGGGAGCGTGGAGGCTGCTCTGCATAGGCACGTCCATGGCGAGGGTTTGGGCTGCATGGGGATCAGCAGCAGGGGCAGCACGGATTCCCATTCTGTAAGCTTCTTTCGCCTCCGGCGCTGGATCCCTTACAGTAGGGCAGGGCCAGAGGGCGTGGCCTGGGAGGCCCTCTTTGGAATGTTTGTAGGCAGTCTGTAGCCCTTGGAGAGAAACAGAAGTTTCCGGTAGAGGAAGCAAAGGTGTGTGTATGTTAGTACGATTGGGGGGGATGACTTTGTGAGAAAATCGAGTCCTTCCCGTGGGCCCAGTCTGCATTCTGTGGAACCTGGTTAAGAATAAACCTGGTACTTCTGTGGTCAAAATCATGGCATTTGGCATTTCTGCGCTGTGTAGGGACGGGGAACAGATAGAGAATGAGGAAGATGAGAAGTACCTCTTCAGTGATGACAGTTCCAAGCTGACCATCAGGATGGTGGATAAGAGCGACGAGGCGGAGTACGTGTGCATTGCCGAGAATAAGGCTGGCGAGCAGGACGCGTCCATCCACCTCAAAGTCTTCGGTAAGGACCGTGGAGGGCAAGGTCATCGTTCTGCCGTAGCTCCTCTTACCCCTGGGAACCATGTGGCCTGGGCTCTATGGCCACCACCATCCTGGCCCTAAATAGAGGTGACCTTAGCGAAGTCACTTTATCTCTCTTTCTTGCCGGGGAAAGAAGCGAGTGGAGCGCGCCCACTCTGTCCAGTAGGAAGACCCCGTTCTGTCTGCCTTGGAACCTGTCCCAGGTGCAACCACATATGCCAGCTCCACCCCTCAGCCCGAGTCCACGCCATCTGCCTCCTCCCTTGGTCAGTGACAGCCTCCCAGCGGGTCTCCCGCCACCCCCCCCCGCCCCGCCCAGTAGCCCTGTTCAGCCCCACCTCACAGTAGCCAGAATGATCCCAAACACCATCCTCTATTTAAAATCCTCCCATGGCTTCCTGTTGCAGCCAGAATAAAATCCAAACTGCCTGCCCTGGCCCGTGAGACCTATCCTGAGCTAGCCCCTACCTTCCTTTCCAACCCTGTCTTTCCTCCACTTTGCTCCACAATGAAAACTCTCCGACCCCTCAGGCCCTTCTGTGGCTCATACAACACTGAGCTGGTTCCTTGTCTTTGGGATATTGCACTTGATACTCTCCAGCTTGGAATATCATCCCCCCACATCTGCTCTGAGCCGCCTTCTCCTGCACCATGCAGCTCCCACCTCACCCGCCTTCTCGATGAATCCTTCCTGCACTGCCCTAGCTAATGCACCACTACCACCCACCCACTCCACCGGGCGCTCCCAGCCATCTAACTGTCTTCTTCGCCACACTGTCCTACCTGACCTGGCGCCGTATCTTTGTGCAGGGATTGTGATCTCCCACCTCCGTGAAGCGTGTAAACCCCGGGATAGTGGTGCGTTGGCCAGACAGTGGGGACGGCCCGTGGTAAACATTAGGGACCATTCAGCTGACTGCCCGTGTGTCCCATGCTTCTGTCCGTGGCCCGTGTGAAATGGTGCCATCAAAGTCATGAGACGAGCTCCTGGTCTCTACTCACTCCATCTTGAGAAACTCCGTTAACTTCCATTCATTTCCAACTGAAATGCATTTTGACCTGACCTTGAGAAGAGAATTTGTGGCAGAGAAATGCTTAACCTATTGGCTTTCAACACTTCTTGCTCATGTTTTTAAAAAAAAGACATGGGGCGCCTGGGCTGCTCAGTCAGTTAAGCAGCTGACTCTCGATTTCAGCTCAGGCCATGATCTCAGGGTTGTGAGATCAAGCCCCTCATCAGGCTCCGAGTTGAGCATGGAGCCTGCTTGGGCTTTTCTTTCTCCTTCCCCCTCTGCTCCTTCCCATTTTGTCTCTGCCTCTCTGTGTTTCTCCCGGAAAGGAAAGGAAAGGAAAGGAAAGGAAAAGGGAAAAGGGAAAAGGGAAAAGGGAAAAGGGAAAAGGGAAAAAGGAAAGAGAGAGAGAGAGAGAAAGAGAGAGAGAGAGAGAGACAGGGACACTGATCCAGTTTAGATGGTGTCACTAGGCGCTGGAGGGCAGCTCTGGTTCACGTGGTTCCCCGGTCACCAGAGTGTGTGCCTTGGGAACCTGCTTGGGACCTGCTTGCTGGGCCTGACCGTAGACCTTTGAAAGAGCGAGTGCGTGTGTGCAGTTGGACCTGCTAATCATAGATAAATCTCATTTCTCCATTAGTGACAATTGGGTTTAGAAACAGGTTATCAGGTCAGGTCACATCAACTGGATATACCGGAGAGTGAAAGCTAAAGACCTTGGGAAATAGCCACCCCCCCTTTTTAAGATTTTATTTATTTGACAGAGAGAGCACAAATTCCCATAGCCTCCTTTGAGTAACCTGGTTTCTCACATACATGCTGTTTTCCTCTCTGTGTTACCATCACTTGTCTTGGGAAATTCTTAGATATTAGCCCCATAAAATCATAATAATGCCCCACATGAAGCGAGCACTTGTAATGTCTCAAGCACCATGTGAAGTACGGCGTGTAACTGACATCCACAGCACAAGGCGGTGAGGTAGATTTCATCCTTGTCCCTATTTCACAAATGAGGAAACTGAGCCCAGAGAATTGGGTGACCTACCCAAGGAGCCAGGGTTCCAACCCAGGCAGTTGCCTTGGAAGTCCCTTTCCCGGAGCTAGCAAAAGGAAGTCCCTACATCTGAATTACAGAAGGAACATCGAAGTTAGGGCACCCTCCCTTTGCCACCATGGGTCACATGGTGTGTAGAGGGTACACTCAGTTCTCACTTGGCTGCTGGGGAGCAGATCCTGGACTTCTTTGCAGGCCTCTCTGGTGCTGGTGATTGCCCCAGGAAGGAGGCCTGGGTACTGAGTCAGGAGCCAGGTGGGGCCCTCTGGGGGTGAAGAGCTGGATCAGGTGTAGGGGAGGAGCTAAGGAGGCGGAGGAGTGAATGCAGGGCAGTTGTCTTGGCAAGGCAGGCAGGCAGGCTTTGTCTTTCCACCCTGCCTCCTCACCAGGCATCCCCTCCTGCCCACCCACACCACCCCTCCCCCCACCACACACACAGTTTCTTCCCTAAAACCACAGCTGGGAGAATAAATGCCAGTCCAGAAGAGCAAATAGAGGAGAGGTGGCCAGACTCCTGCAGAAACAAGTAAGTAAACCACAGACCCCTGGGACTCCAGCCCCCATCCAGAACTCAAGTCCCCCTCTGTGAGCTCCTGTGGAGAGTTCCCACAGCCTCCCTGGAGTAAACTAGTTTCTCATGTGCACACTGTTTTCCTCTCCGTTTCACATTCTTACCTCCTTCCCCTTCTCCCCCTGCCTCCCTTGGTTTAGGAGACTGCTAGTAAGGCCAGGCCCTGGGGTGGGGAGGGGCTAGCGAGGTGGGGCTCCCTCCCTCTTTACTCTCTGTCTGCCTCTTCCCCTTGGCTTGCCACGCCCTTCCCCCATCCTCCCAACTCAGAACTCCTGTGATTCAAGGCAGGAGGGCAATTAGTATGTACAGGGCATGTCTGAATTAGAGACTGCCGTAATTGCACCTTAGCGACATCATTTTTCCCTAAGAAGGGGACACGGTCTAGCATGCGTTGCCCTAGTTATCAGTCAGAAGCTCTTTTTACTAAGTAGTTACATCCTACCTTTCTTTAAATCTGGCAGTGAATTTCCATTGCTTTCCTCCCCCATGGGCCCTTCTGAAAAAGTATTTTTGTCTCCGCATATTCATGTTATGCTCACACAAATGCTCTTGAGGTCTTATGCTGTTTTGGGATGAGGCGGGTTCACCAGGGCGCTTGTTTCTCTGACCCCTTAGGACCAAAGCAGCCTTTGTGAGTTAAACCACCGTGTAAAGGCAGAAGGGAGCTGCACCTGGTCATGTCCAGCCTCTCAGTTCAGGGGAGGAGGGCCCTAGAGCCCTCCTTGGGCTGGGGATGCAGCGGCCTGGGTTGGGGTGGGACTGGATGAGACCACCCCGCAGTGGCAAGGAGCAGAGCCATGGGCATGCCAGGAGAGAAGAGCCCTTGTGCTGAGAAAACCTCCTAGGGTATCTGTGCTCCCAGAAGGGTCCGTGGGGAGAAGTGCAATGGAACGATCTGAGCCAGTAAATCCCATAGCACCAGGTGGAAAATAGAACAGGGATCCAAAGTCAAGGGCCTGCATCAGATGTTAATTAAGAAAGTGTAAGTGCCATCTGAAGACAAAACTTGGAGATGTTCCTCTAGATGCTGGTGTGCAGAGGGAGGGACCTTGCAACTGTCCCTTTTTGCCTGCTGATGCCCATTGTCCCAGGGTAATTATTTAGAGCATCCCCTTTCCACTCTCAAGAGTGCCCTGATCTGGACAATAAATTATATTGATATCCTGACTCCAAAGCAATATTCTGAGCCTTCAATGAGTTCTGACAATAGGCCTGCTGCTTCTGTAGTGAAGAGAGGTTAGGTCATTAGTGAGAAGCTGCCTTCCAGCGGCCCTCTGCAGACCATACAAAATCAGCTGTTGTTAATAATGCTTTTAGTAAGAATATAGTTTGCTTTTTTATAAAGATTTGTACAGTGGACCTTTCATAAACCCTCTGGGAAATGGAGCTGCCAAACCAGATATTAATAGATCTTAACTATCCCTTGTCTGTCTTCTATTAACCTTTTGATGCCCGGACAAAGTACTAGGGGTCAGGACAAGGCCATCAAACATAGTCTAGGTCACAATATCCATCTAGGTTTCAAGAGGCCAAAAATTCAGCCTTCCTATGACTGCCTCCACACCTGCAAGTGAGTGTTCAGTTCAGTGTGTTCAGTTGTTTGGCTGAATTTTATTTTTTTTACACCTTTTTAAAAAAGATTTTATTTACTTATTTGAGAGAGGTGGGGAGAGAGAACATGAGTAGGGTGAGGGGCAGAAGGGGAAGCAGACTCCCCGCTCATCAGGGAGCCTGATCCAGTACTGGATCCCAGAACCCTGAGATCATGACCTGAGCCGAAGGCAGATGCTTAACTGACTAAATCCCCCAGGTGTCCCTTTATGACACTTTTCAACCTGTGATTTTAACACTGTGGAAATTCAACTTTTATTTTATCCTTCTCAAGCCTCCTGTCTAGCTGCACTTATCAGTTAGTCCATTTGATATGAGTTGTGAACACCTTGAAAGTCTTTTTTACCAACATCGTCACAAAACCTTCCTAGGGGACAACCTCATGTGAACACCATCAGTTCCAGTTTGTGGTCCTTTGGCCCCATTGGATTGAGATGTGCCTGGGTGCTTGCCGTCAAAAAAGGATTTGCCATGCAGGCTGTTTAGTACAGATTAACTAGCAGAATATTTGACCTGTATGGATAATTTTATGTAGAAGCAGGTATTTGCTACAGAAAACGCACAGCCTTGACCTAAAAGCAGAATCGGGGCACCTGGGTGACTCAGGCAGTAAGCGACTGCCTTCAGCTCAGGTCATGATCCCAGGGTCCTGGGATTGAGCCCCACATTGGGCTCCCTGCTCAGCGGGCAGCCTGCTTCTCTCTCTCTCCCTCTGCCTGCTGCTCCCCCTGCTTGTGCTCTCTCCCTCTTTCTCTGTCAAATAAATAAAATCTTTTAAAAATTTTTTTGAAAATTAAAAAATTTAAAAACAGAATTGGGGGCCTCAATTTATAGGAAGTACATAGGCAGGAGTTTATTAACCTACTCTCGAGCAGCATATGAATTTGAATGTAAAGGAAATGCACGTCTTTCAAAATTTATCCATAAATTTGATTTATTTATTTTTTGTTTGTCTAGCCTCGTCTTTTTCCCCATTAGCGAAATAAGTTACATTTGTGTTGCACTATCTTTTCTGTGAAAGGTTTTGCAATTTCAGAGTATAATTGTTTTAAATCAGGAAAAGTCAATTTTCCCTAATGTTTTAACATTTAACTCCGCTTTTGAATGCTCGTGTTTTCTGGCATTACCCAAAACATTTGGAAAATGAACCCATCTCATCTCCTTCCTACCCCAGCCCACGCCGCAGCCCCCAACTCACCTCTCGCCCCATTTCCTTGCTTGAGTCAATGCTAACCCGGTTCTCCCAGGCAGTGAGAAGCTCAGAGTCGTTTGAACTCCTCCTCATTCCCTCCTTTGATCCTCGTCATGCCTTGTTTGCCTCTGTTCATTTGGCACTCCCAGTGAAACTTTCTGTGAGCACCTCTCTCCAAGCTGCCCTTCCCCATCTGCCCCCCAACTCCTCCACCAGCACCACCCAGTTTGGGACTCTGTTTCATTACATCTGGGGCACTGTCAGATTGGTTTTCCAAATTGGTTTTTCCACCTCAAGGTTTCCTCCATTCTCAACCATCTTGAGTTTCTTCCTAGATTAACCTTCTGGAAATACAAATGATCATTTCAGGCCTCTGATCAGACGCTGCCAGCGGGCCTCCAATAGCACACAGAGACCATTCAAAGCAAGTGTTATAACCAGGAGGCCATGACTCCGCCCCCCCAGTCCCACCTCCCCCTGCCGGGATACACAAACACCATCCCCCATCACACATCACACTGCCCTCCTCCCGTGTTCTTGCTTCTTTGTTCTCAGTCAAGCAGTTTTCTACACTGACAATGAGTCTCTCTGTCCCAAAGTTCCATGTACTGAAGGTCTCATGGCCCCGCCCAAAAGCTTTCTCCTCATGAAGGCTTCAACCTCCACCCCAAGCCTTCTCCACCCTCCACCCTGGGCGCTCTTTCTCTAGGGAATCTTGTGGTTCTTGCTCTCACACTGATGTTGTCATGTGCCTGTTTAGGGGACATTTGTTGTGGATTCAGTTCTGTAGCTCTTACAACACCTAGAATAGGGTCTTCTACTCTGTAGTTACATAGCCTGTGTTGAATGGGTGCATGGTCTGATTTAAACCCAGAAAACTAAAAAATTCAGACAAACTCATGAACATGTCTTCTCTTTGCAGCAAAACCCAAAATCACCTATGTAGAGAACCAGACCGCCATGGAACTGGAGGAACAAGTCACACTGACCTGCGAAGCCTCGGGAGACCCCATTCCCACTATCACCTGGAGGACTTCTACCCGGAACATCAGTAGCGAAGAAAAGGTATGAGGTCACCAAGAGTTTCAGGGCCACGGGTGCAGACTCAAAGCAGGTCATGTCTGCTCGGGCCCCATACTTTTCAGGGAGCCAGAAGATGGGATGCGGGCCCTGGAGGCCATGCCAGGTTCCACAGCCTCTGTCCTCCAGCCTGCATGGCTGTGGACTCATTGCTGTCCCCGTGCAGTGGCAGGGCCACAGTTTCCTGCACAGGTCTCCCGGGGTGTGAGGTTCATGGGCATGGTCAAGTTAGACGTTCTGGGGAGGAAGTAGGTAGTGCTTTTCAAATCAGGATTATGGAGCTATGAGGAGCAAGGAGAAGCCAAGAGCCTGGTGGTCCAGCTCTCATCCTCTCAAGAGTACTGAAGGGACTATGTCCCAGAAACTTATTCAGACCAGATCGGAATGAGCCCTATGAATTCTTCTCCTTGTGTTTTGTGGCCTCACTGTGTGCACAAAAGCTTGGTTGCCTTTGTGTGTGCCTGTATTTTCGGTCACATTTGGATATCATTTTGTCCTGAAGGCAAAAATAATTAGCAGTTTCTACGTGACAATGATCAGTGCAGGTTCTCCAGTATATTCTAAACTCTCAGCTGAAGCTCTCAGTAGCACATCGTAGCAACCTTCCTGGTGATTTGAAATGACTGGGAAGATTTAGCTTTAAAGCATACAGATTTATAGGCCACCAGGAAGCTGTCATTACTGTTGACAGGATATGCAAACTGAGGTATCCCACATCGCACAGCCTTTTGCTCCTGAGTGGGCCAAAAGCAGGAGGAAGAAGCCTGGTTTTAAAGCAACTTAAACGCTCTTATGGCACTTCTCCAATCTCATCTCATATACCCTGTAGTAATGGGCTTCATTGTTAACTTGGTCACAGCTTTGTCACCTGGTCAGGAGTAATGGCCTTCACCTTAAAGAACATTTGTAATGGATTGCTTATTGACCACAATGTCAAAAATGATGGATCTTTCACTTTTCTGCCTGTCTAAAGGAAATTCCTACAGAGGGTAAACTCAAATGAAGTCTAAAAGAGATAGGGTGACAAAGCAGAGCCACATCTGGGATTTGCATTTGAGGATCTGATTTCTGCCCCCCCCCAAATAAAAAATAAAATGAAATCAGAAGGAACAAAAATTGCTGTTCCAAAAAGCCCATTATTTTTTGCAAGTTTTACCTCCACGGTTGAATTCAACTTAACAAAAACTCTAGGAACTGCTAAGTATTTTTGAAACTCACATATGCTGTTCGATATTGTAAAAACCAACTGGATTAAGAAATGTGGTGTTTACTTGGATACTTTCTTTATCAACATTGGAATTAAACCTTAAGCTCAGATTTCAGCTCCCATTGTGTGTGTTACGTGGATTGAATGTACATTTCAGGGCTTAAACCACACGGTTGCTGCTCGGCACAGTTTTCTACATCTGGCTCGTGATTCGTCCAGAATAACCCAGTGTATATCATTGACCTACAGGGAAGGACAGAAATAATAACTATCCCAGATGAATGATGCTTTTAAATTTGATGTCTTTTCTAGGAATAGCTCCACAGCTAAGCTAGACCAGAAGGGTTATTAAGATTTGTGCCTACCCTAAGTTCTACCCTAAAGTGGGCACTTCCGGCCTGAATCTGTGAAGTCATTTTTACAGAATGAGAACAAATAAGCAGGCAGCAGTCCACACTCATGTTTACTGAATATTGAGACAAAGGTTTCCGGCCAAGACCATCTCAGACCAAGTAGGTGTTGTATAATTCAGTTATCAGTGTAGATCATTTGTCTCAGTCTGAGATAATTATCTAAGCCCAGCCACCTAGGTTGTATTGTGGTTTCTTTTACTATGGACTGCCTTCAGGTTTACTCAAAGTGACATTACTAGAACATGCATAAATCCATGTTAGAACAAGTTTTCTAGACCAGCCAGTAACACAACACTGTATTAACACATTTGCCAAAATGAAACCCTACATAGAAAAGTTGCCATTTCTATTAGTTATACATTAACACCAGAGAGGCTTGATGTCCATCTTACACCATGGAGAGCTCGTAATTAAGAGAACAAAGATGGCCCATTCATGCTGGCTGGACTCTGGGTGATCAATTTCACTTTCATCTGGCAGCAGGCCCTCCCGATCTCCCCCATCTGATGGTACATCATATGTAATCAGGGATGAAGATGATTAGAGGCACAGTGTTGTAGGACTGAAAGAAAACAATTTTCTTTTTAAAATCAGGATGATGGGGCGCCTGGGTGGCTCAGTCATTTGGCGACTGCCTTCAGCTAAGGTCATGATTCCGGGGTCCTGGGATCGAGCCCTGCATTAAGCTCCCAGCTCAACCCAAAGCCTGCTTCTCACTCTCCCTCTCCCGCCCCTTGCACTTGTGCTCACGCGTTCTGTCTCTCTATGTCAAATAAATAAATAAAATATTTAAAAAATAAAATAAAATCAGGATGATACATGAAGCAGATAAAAATGGGCAATTATAAATCTACCCGTTAAGGTCAGGAAGGCTTCTGAGAATTAGACCGCACAAAATGCTGGGATCCTAGAAGTCTGGAAGGGAAGTCCCATTTGCGGTTGTCCAGTCTCACCTGGCACTCACTTTGCAGCTTATCTGCCAGAAAGGCTCGTGGTCCCTTCCTGAAGAGTGACAGTGTGTGACCTCTGCAGGCCGCTGGCCAATGCTGGTGATCAGGAAGATCTCCCTCCTTGCCCCTCCCACTGCTCAGTCTTCCCACCTCTGCCCGGCAGTCCTCTGGGTGAGAACTCTTGGATTTTCCCCTAGTCTCCCACTCTTTGTCCCTTAGACACACCCACTGGTCTTCCTCGTTTCCCATGCTGTGGGTTCAAGCCCTTGTGCTTCCTGGTGGTCCCATCTCAGAGAGCTTCCGTCCCCGGGCACGCCCCTAACGTTTTGTGGAGCCCCTGTAGCTAATGCAGATTTCTGTGACCTGCTCCCGTTCTGGATGCCGTCAGGCAGCTAAAGCGTTAGCCCTGCAGCCATCTCCTCATTCTCTCGCCTCATGTTGAGCTTGTGGTCAACTAAGATGCTCAGCTCTTTTTTCTATGGACTGCATTGAAACCACATATCCCCTTATCCTGTTCTTATGCAGTTGATTGCTTCACCAAAAATGCAGGATTTTATATTTATTTATGCTAAAAACTGTGTTTTGCTTGTTGCAACCCAATGTTTCTCTGTGTGGTCATTATGGCAATGTGGGAAAGCTTTCCCTTCCTGGATGGTCCCATGCATTTCAAAGTGTTTAGCATCTTTAGTCCCCTTCCCTGTAAATGCTGGCAGCCACCTCTCATCATTTTGATGACCAAAAATGTTGCATACACTCTCTTTCTGGCTTGAGAAACATTTTGATCCATCTTTTTAACCAGGCAGATCTAGCTCTCCTCATAGCTGTCCGTAGTGGTCTGTAGGTCCTGGGCATTTCAAACCACGTGGACCCCCTGTTTTGTTTATGTGTTTTTGTAGTAATGAGGTCTAAGAGTGAGTGGTGACCCCACTTCACAAGGCCCAAAGACAGGCAGTCCGGTAGCCTTCCCCAGGCAGCTGTCTTCCAGCATCTCCATCAGCCATTGCCTCCAGCCTCTTGCGAACACTTCCATGAAATACCTTTGTCCAAGCCTCGGATAAAAATGTCGACTGGACAAGGTCAAGTGCAGAGCCCTCAGAATGCTCTCACAGCGTCCCTCTGGGTTTCTGGCTCAGATGGAGCCCCTAATGCTCCTCATGATTGTGACAATTTTTGCTTTTTGAAGGTTCAATGATTTCTTTAATAAAGTTGGTTACAGAATAAGCTAATTAAAACAGCTTGGTCTTTTGCTCCAATGCTTAGTTAAGTCTAGTATTTGTCTTCTTAAGAGAAAAGGAGAGAAAAGGTTTCCAACCATAGGCACAGAGTTAGTAACTTTCTAATGGATCCTGATGTTCCTTTTCATTTAAAAAAAGGGGGGGGGAGGCAAGCAAAGGCCAATTCACTGAGCCTGATCGCCACACCCTCGCTACTCGTGTCTCAGTAGAGTCCAGATGCTCCTTCGAGACTGCTTGCCGTCAGTCTAAGCTTCAGCTATAGTTGAGTTGGTTTTGCTCAACAGCCGATAAGAGCTAAGCTAAATTTGGGTCAGGAAGACCATTAGGGTAGATCATCTGTCTGAAAGTTAATCCATTCCTTAGTTTCTATTATGTTGGCCAAAAAGAAAACAAACCATCTATGAACATCATAATGGGCGTCAGTTTGATCTGTGTGTCTGGAGGTCCTTGTGATAACGCAGAGGCAAAGAAAGGTTGCCCACCCACATCATTTCGTCGCTCATCCTACCTAGACTCATTTTAAGTATTGCCAGGTATGTGAATGAGTAGGGCGAACTTCCAGGTGCCATTTACATACTGAGCGAGACCTTTGGAGGTTGATATGCACAATCTGTCACTAGCAGAACACATTCGCTGTGTGCTTATTTGAACCTCTTATTTGAACATGCCTTTGAAATGCCTGGTAAAAACATTCATGTGAAACTTTAAGGAAAAGAAGAGGGGCCAAGAGTTGCAATCAGAAGAGATAGGGAAAAAATGGAATTTCATGAGCCTTGAGCCTTTAGCTGATAGAGTACCCCACAAATCCCACAAATAAGAGAGACCTTTGAAATTCTGGATTCATTGGAAACTGGATCTTTCTGTCACCAGGAGGAATTCCTCTTGTGTACAGCCTGGGTGCCCATGCATAAGCACTGGAAAAGGTGCCTTTGTTGAGCAGTTAGAGCCCAGTGTATTCAGGGTGTGGGCACAAGTAGAGCAGGTAATACTCTGGGACAATTGTAGGGATGTTTCACTCTAGCATATTTACATATTCCTATAGACTTGTGTGTGAGATAATAAAATGTGTATATGAAAACAACCTGGAACTTAAAATTTCTGGAGCATGACCAGTCCTATCCTAAGTGTCTTCTGTGTGTTCGTATCAGATTGTCTTCAAGTGAGTCATGCCATCACCAATGTGTCTGGGCCAAGGCATAGCCCACCATTCCACGAAGCACACAGTTCAGGAGATCAGGCTACTGGAAGCATCTTGTTAGTAGCAACTACTTATTCTAAAAGCTACAAAACCATGATCTGGGAGAGACACAAGAAAAATCAGATTCGAAAAACAAATAACTCCATATGATATAGCCCTTAAAAAATGATCTTGATTCACACAGCCCTGGCATGTGACAGACAAGCTTCTCGGTGATGTGAACTTGGCAACCACGTTTGACATGTTGGCCCACTGTCACTTGGTCTCTGCATGTTCATTCCTCTGTTCTCACTTTTTTCTTCATTCCGATATCACGTGACATGATCCAGCATTTCCCTCCTCGTTCCTCACAAAAGCTCTTTGCATTTAGTGGACTCTTACTAAATGTTTGCTAACTCATTTGCATTTCCTGATTGTACTGCTGTGTCTCTGGCCATTGTTCTTTCCTTTCTTCATCTGAATGTCAGGGACAACCAGGCACTCGTGCCATCTCATAAAAAGAACGATGCAGGTAATGATGTTTTTCAGTCTCCGTGTGAAAACAGAAAAGCTGTCAGCATCGTAGATTTCCACGTGCTGGATAAGTAAAATACATAAATGTGGGCAGGAAAATACCCAAGCCTCTATGTTTCTGAGTTGACTCATTCCTTTCCAAATGCGTGTTGGATGACGGTGGTGCACGCTCAAGCCCACATGTCATCTGGGCATTCTTCTGGAACCTGCCATAGCAGAGTTAGCTGGCCTAAAAGTTTCCCGACCCAAAACTTTAAGGATTCATGCTTAACCATTCCTAATGATACCTCTCTGCTCCTTTATTAGTTCCTTTTTCTTTTAAGATACAAACTTGATTTTTAATAGGATGCATGCAACGAGTTAGAAAAATGCATGAGCACAAAATGGCATTAGTAGTTTTGCGATCAGCCTGTCTACTAAAACCCAAAGGAGGAAACCAGCCCTCTGCATAGCTCTAGATTATGTGTTTCGTATTAGCAGTGTCACCAAATACGATGAGAAATGCCGGAGACATTTTAAAACAGGAGCAGTCGAACATGTCTTCTGGTGTCCATGTGTATGTCTACCGAAGATTAGGAATGCCTTTTCCTTTGAATGGTACACCTTAATGTGCGGAAGGGGGGAAATAGTGGAACATGAGCTAACTCCTAAGTCAAAGTGGGTAATAAACGCACTGTTGAAAGTGGGCCTTGGACAAAGTGCTGAGCTAGAGAGTAGCTGCATGTGCACGGGACGCAGTGTGATACATCAGTTCTCTGAAGCAACATGTTGTAAAATTTTACTGCTTTCTTGTTGTGTTTTATATCTTGTTCTCTCCAGGCTTCGTGGACTCGACCAGAGAAGCAAGAGGTATAGCTTACCTGACCACTAGCCAGTCTTTAGTTTTTGAAAGCATTCTAGCTTAACTCACCATTCCAGTTCAATAACCAGACATGCTAAACTAATTAGTCCTAGAGTTAGATTAAAGAATAGGTCGATAATGGTAGACATTGCTTAGCCATAGTGGCATTATTAGGATGAGCAAGCAAGCTGTGTTGGGAGTGGATGAACAAATCCTTATTACTTCTTAAAATTGGACCTTATTCTCTTGCTGGTGCTGGTAAAACCACATCCAGGTAATCATACTTAGAGAAATAAATCGCTCCAATTCCCAGGCCAGGCGTTTTGGAATGATGATTTTTTTTTTTCCTTTTCTTTTGACTCTCACCTGGTTCATGTGGCTTTGGGTCATAAAGTCACAGAGTTAGTGGTCTAAAAACCTACTCAACCCTTTCCAACTCAACTCACCTTGTTGCTCACTTATTTTATAATGATTGATCTCAGTAAATGATCACATCACATCCCATTTCGTGTCCAAGCAATGCAGATGACATCTCTCCTTGGTGTGCCCGAATGGCTAAACACACGTGTGTCACTTTCATAGAGCATGAAATTTACACGATGAGCACGATTTGGCACAAGCGGTTTATGTTTTTTAGAAGTCAGTAGCATTTAGCCTTTGAGATTGCTCGGACTACTTGCTTCAGCTTGGGGAATGTGGGACTTTGTTTGAAAACTGAAGCTAAATATTAGTCTTAAGATCTTAATGTTATACACCCAAGACCCTAATTACAATCATGCCTATCGTTTTTTCACTGATTTGTGTGATTAAGTGACAGATAGTGAAATAAAAACCACTATCTTGGTGGTTTAGATGAGGGTCAAGGGTCAAACCCACAAATATTTTTTTAAAAACTGGCTTTTGTCTCTTCTCCAGAGGGAATTTTGATATTGTAATAGTGTAAATGTAGACTATGGCAATCCTATACACTGTATTCTAATCAGGTAACCCTAGCCTCTTAGTTTTCCTGAAATGGTAATTATTCAGAACACATAGCTCATGTGTTCAGGTCGTGGCTATAAATATTTAATGCTGTTTAATATTGAAGAGTTGACTGCCTGTCCCCGGGCACTGATCCTAGTTTCTGCACATGAACACACTGTCGTGATCAAACCTAGCATCTGATCAAACCTAGCTCTCTTTGTATCCTATCTTCTTCCTTGTCAAGGGGGCCATAGTGAAGTGTGCGTCTTGCTGAAATCATTTAGTGCTGTCCCAGCCTCGTGTTTTATTGCCCCAAAGTCATGGACCCATTGGGATTGGGGAAGGGAAAGAAGAAGGGTTCATTATCAACACTTCTAAGCAACTACAGATCTCATCCTACTTAGCCTTCTCCATCTTCTCCTGTCATTCTGATTTAGACTTGGCTGGAGGGGGAGGGGATATTTATCAGGGTGCATTAAGGGATGGTAAGAGAATTATTATTATAAGTGGAAGTAACAGGTTTACTCCCAGGAAAGCAGACAACTCACTTCCGTTTTCCAGAAGTATCCTTATCTCGAGTATCTCACTCTGGACATAATTGACTTTCAAGTGAGTGCCGCCCCTAGGGCTCAGAAGTTCCATTCCTTCCTATTTGTCTCATTCAGAGACAAAGACCGTTAAGTCCAGATGAGCTCCAGAGAAGGCTTGGGCTGTGGCCAGTTTTGATCTATAAGCCCATAAAATTAGCACTTTTACCTGGCAGAAGGGACGCAAAAACTGTTGTGATGAGAAGGATAATTCTAATTGCCCTCCTTGCTATTTTTGCAAAACAGCGTCTTCTTGTCCCAGCTGTCCTTCCATTCTTGCCCAGAGAGCATCCGTTTCCTCGGCAAGCCTGAACTGTCAGCAGGACCCCTGTCTGGAGGGCAGGTGGCACTCCCTTTGTCCTGCTGCCACAGTAAAACATTTCGGGGAGACGGTCTCATCGCACTGCAGTCTGTGTGCTTCCCCTTAGAGGGAGAACTGGGCATCTCATGAATTCCCATCCTCAAACCTGTCATGAGCCACTGCAAAACAAGAATTTTCTAGAGGACTGTCTCCTGGCCTCTTGACACCACGTAATGAGAAAATTTTCCACAGAGAGAAATTTAGATCACCTAGAAGGGGGGGAAAGCATGGCTGTCAATGAAACCACTTCTCCAACTTCTCTTCAACCATTTTCTAGAATATTTTCAGTAGATTGTTCATGCCCTGCTTTATTTGTTACTGTCCTATTCTTACCTATGTGACTCTCTTTGCATCTTATGCTGCAATATTGCTTCCATTGTGGAAACATTCTCTTGACTTCCCAAAGATCTGGTCAGTTTTCCATGTTTGTGGGTGCTGAGCCCAGGACAGGCTCTGTCTGTATGACACGCAATCATAGTTGAGCCGTACGCTGGTTGGTGGCCACTGTGGCTGAACCCGTGTTCTCACCAAGATAAGCAGAGGGGCAGGGCTAGACTGCCAGTGCTTTCTGCCTCTGTCGTGTTGTGTTTGGGGCAGACAGGAGTGACAAAGAGGTCAGGTCAGCCCTTTAGAGATATTTGCAGGGATAGTCTCCATGCCACTAGTTTAGATTGATGGGTTAATTTTTGTATGGCTCATGGAAGTTGCCCCTGGGATGTATTGGGACACCCCTGTCAGCCCACAAGAAAAGGGGGTCCAAGATCCAGGGACCCTTGGATGTGTCTAGGCTTGCTGGTCAAGTGTTCCACACCCGTCTGTCATCTCTCACTGTGTGGCATCTCCTCAGGCAGTCAGCCTCGCAGACTTACAGGTCGATGGGAGGTGAGAGCCCGGCCATCGGGCGCTCCTCTGAGAATGGAATGGCCCTTAGGTAATGATGACTTTGCTTAGCTCTCTGCCTCCTTGCCCACAGTGGTGTTCCAGCCTCCAGATATGAACCTCAGTGGGGCTTAAATGCCTGAGATCAATGAATGCCATTAGTCATGGTCAGAGGGACTTCCTGGGACAGGTCTGTGGAGATTGCCCCACAAGGCCCATGGTATCTTGCTTTTGAGCTGCCCAAACCAGCTAGGTGTGACATTGCATTTCCGGGTTTCAGGCTTCCAAACTAGCACGTCAGAAGAACCTGAACGAAACAGGTGTTCTTTCATTCTTTAAAGACCCAACCCCATGAGACGACAGATGCCATATGGAGAGCGCTCACCTGACCGTCTCCACAGAATATCATATGCTGGAGATAAGAATGTGGCCCAGCCTACAAGGAGCAAGACTCCTTCCTCAGATTACCAACTTTCTTGAGGATCTGACCTTGGGCGACATGCCCAGACTTTTCCTAGGCTGGCAACCATTTTACTTCGAATGTCAAGGCGGGAGCCCCCCGGACATATCCCAGAACCTATTGCCTAGGGATGGTCATAGGCTTATTCCCCTTTTGGCCAATCACTGGCATTCCACAGACTCGGGAAGCCAATTATTTTATCAAGGGCTGGAATACAGAATCCGGTGGTGACTGCCTGGGACTCTCTGCCACTATCCCTGGAGAGGGGACCCAGTGACCCTCCCTTCCAGCTCAACAGCTTCTGACCACCGAGTTGTTGGACTTTCTCTTGAATGAAATTATTTCACTTTTAAGCCTTTAGGAAGCAAGACATCTGCAGATATATAGGTTTCTTGTATAATTTCTTACATTTGGCACATTCAGATTTTCCATTATGCATGCATGCACCATGGAACTGACAGATGGGCAGACTCCTGGAAGGAAAGTGTAGGGTACAGGTTTCCCAGAATCTCATGAAGCAAAGCTGGTGCTGCTGGAGTACCTGCTGGCCAGGGCTTTTGCTTCCATCCTCGATGTGCCAAACTAAGTCGCCTTGGGGGACCTTGGTTGTCCTTGCCCCGAACCGATCTTGGCACAGAGTCTAGGCTGCTGTACATAAACTGAGTCCCATTTTCTATTTTGGATACACTCAAGTGCCTGTAGTGCTCTCCAGAGCCTCCCACGCTGGTTGGGACCTTAAGTACAGAGACGTGGGCACAGCTTGGGGAGAGGATGTGAGACTGGTCTCCTACCCCCAGCCCCGCTGCAGGCTCTCACGCTCTCTCTTCCCTCCCGGCAGACTCTGGACGGGCACTTGGTGGTGCATAGCCACGCCCGCTTGTCATCCCTGACTCTGAAGAGCATCCAGTACACAGATGCCGGAGAATACATCTGCACGGCCAGCAACACCATCGGCCAGGACTCCCAGTCCATGTACCTGGAAGTTCAATGTGAGCATCAGCTGTGGAAGAACGAGGGGAGGGGGACTGTGTGGGGTCGGGCTGAAAGGACCTGAGCTGCATCCCCCGGAGCTCTGCTCAGGTTCCCTGTGGCGGTTGCCTAAGGCCATTCCAGAGCTCTGTCCCCGAGTCATCTCCTGACACTGTCGGAGGCTTCTTCCAGGCTCACAAGCCCTTCTGTCTTCCCTACATGGATCTCAGGACTGCTGAACCAGCCTGATCTTCACCATGTCCTGGCACCCTTCTGTTTGGGGCACGCCTGCCCACCCAGGGCGAGGAGATGGGGTGTGCGGGGCTCCTCTGTAGTCGTGGTCGTCCTGATAGGCATTGTGGTCCCTTGCAGATGCCCCCAAGCTGCAGGGCCCCGTGGCCGTGTACACCTGGGAGGGGAACCAGGTGAACATCACATGCGAGGTATTTGCCTACCCCAGTGCCACCATCTCATGGTTTCGGGACGGTCAGCTGCTGCCAAGCTCCAACTACAGCAATATCAAGATCTACAACACCCCTTCTGCCAGCTATCTGGAGGTGAGTTGGCATGTGGGCAGGGGAGCGGGGAGAAGGCACAGACTGACTCCGGATAGGTTTCCGTTTGCAGCTAAAATCTTCTTTCTTGCTTCTCTGGCATCCTGACCAGGAGAGCCATTGGCTGAAGAAGAAGTGGAGCCTCAGCCCTGCCCCTTCTCTCTCCCTGGGGCCAGGTCCTGGCCCGGGAGGCCTAGTGTGCCTCCATCACTGGCCCCTTGGCAATTCTCTCTGGCTTAAGGTTGGCCTGGAGCTAATGGTTCATGCTTCCCTGGTTCTTTTCTTTATAAATTTGTCCAATAAATAAAGATCTAAGTCAGTGGCCATTGCATGGGACACTTATAACCCACAAGTTTCTTCTTTCCAAAGGTGACCCCAGACTCTGAAAATGATTTTGGAAATTACAACTGTACTGCCGTCAACCGCATTGGACAGGAGTCTTTGGAGTTCATCCTTGTCCAAGCAGGTGAGGCCCCTTATGGCTGCTCTGCCTTTACCCTTGCCTATTCTGTGTGTGCCCTTTGGTGACACCAACAGAGTGAAAGAAGAGATGGCCAGGGTAGCCAAAGACAGAGGGTCAGGAAGCCGGGAGCCTGTGGAGGCTCGAGGGTGTGGGCACAGGGCCTTTGGGGAGAGAATCATATGGTGAGGTGGGCCGGGGAACGGGATCTGGCTGACGAGATTCCCAAGAATGAGCAGAAATGAGAGACACGCCTTGTGGTGGAGAGTCCCGTCCTGGACCTAATTGGGCTCACCGGGGTCTCTGTGTGTGCCCTCCCCACAGACACCCCGTCTTCGCCATCCATCGACCAGGTGGAGCCCTACTCTAGCACAGCACAGGTGCAGTTTGATGAGCCCGAGGCCACGGGCGGGGTGCCCATCCTCAAATACAAGGCCGAATGGAGAGCAATGGGTGAAGAAGTGTGGCATTTCAAGTGGTATGATGCCAAAGAAGGTAAGTGGGGAAGAGTGGGCATTTCCTTTAGAAGGATGCATTGCTTGGTGTTGGGCAGACCCTCATCCCAGGTCCTGGCACCCTGACAGCCCACGGGGGTGGCGTGGCACAATGCCGTCACCTGCTGAGGGTGCCACAGGCCAACCCCTGCCATCCGCCCTATCCCTGTCCCCCTAGAGTTAAGGCCCAGTCACATCTCCTCTAGAATTGTTGGCCTTTCATCCCCTGGTACCTCAGGACCCGCTTCCCGGGACCACGCTAAGATGGACGAGGCCATCTCAACCACATCCAGGCAGAAGCCCTGCTTAGGTGCTGAGCACAACCAGAGCAGTCTGGTCCACCCCTGCCCTGCAGCTCTGCGGGCCCTGGGCTGCAGGTTCCCTGCCGTCACCCCCCGCCCCCTGCCTAGTCCTGCCTGATGGACTCAGGGACTGCTGTGTAATTACGGTGTTAACCAAATAACAAATTGCCTGAGAGAAAAGTCTTACATCCATCCTGTGATATATTTCCAAACCAAAACTTTAGAAAATAACGCTTGGATGCCTGCACTTTGAACACTCTGAGCCCCAACCATTTTGCCCCGAGGACCGTGTACGACCTCGTCTGACTCTCTGTTGGGGTTTAACTGGGCTATGTTGGTGAAGCGCGCTTTGTTTCTGTAGAAAGTTTCAGTCCCGGTCCTGCATGTGGTAACAGGGCAGCTGCCTCCCGACCTGGTTTTACTTAGAATTTGTTTCACTGGGAAGCTTCAGTCACTCTTTCAGCTTTTGGGGGGTAGAGTGTGGGCCGGCCTGGAAGGAATTTCTGTGCCATCAGGATCGGAGCCAGGAGGGAACAATCTCTTTACCTCCCTAACTTCCCTCTGAAGCCTCACACCAACTTCATGGCGAGTTGATCCCATGTTACAATCTGTCCAATTGGCTCTTTTTTTTTCTTTTTGTCATTGTTAATAGCTAGATTTCCTCCCCCTTTTCTAAAATATTTTTTTAATTCAAGTATAATTAGTTTTCTAATTTTTGTTGTACCAAAATATATAGAATATGAAACTTACCATTTTAGCCTTTTTTAAGTATACAGTTGACAGCATTAAGTACGTTCACATTACTGCACAACATCAGCACCACCCATCTCCAGAACTTTCTCGTGATCCTAAACTCAGTACCCATTCAACACCAACTCTCCATCCCACCTCCCGCCAGCCCCGGCAACTGCCATCCTACTTCCTGCCTCTAGGTAGTTGACTGTCCAGAATACTTCCTATGAATGGAATCGACAGTCGTTGTCCTTTTGTGTCTGGCTTATTTCACTTAGCTCATGTCCTCAGGGTTCACCTACGTGCACCATAGTGGCCACCATAGTGGCACCTGTCAGAGCTTCATTCCTCATTAAGGCTGACACTCCGTCATGTCAGCTCCCCATCCTGGCTACCCACGCACCCACTGACGGACAGGCAGGCTGTTTCAACCCCTTGGAGTTTGTGAGCGGTGCCCCAGTGAGCGTGGGTACACAGATATGTGTTCCAGGTCGTGTTTCCAAAGCTCTTGTGCACACCCGCAGACGTGGAATTGCCGGATCACGTATAACGCTAGGTGTTAGTTGCTGAGGCCCCGCCGTGCTGTAATTCACAGCGACTACACCATTTTCCCAGTCGGTTTCCGTCCTTGGTGATCCTTCTCCTCTTCTCACAACAGCCAACATGGAGGGCATCGTCACCATCGTGGGCCTGAAGCCCGAGACCACATATGCCGTGCGGCTGGCGGCGCTCAATGGCAAGGGTCTGGGTGAGATCAGCACAGCCTCCGAGTTCAAGACGCAGCCAGTCCGTAAGTACAAGCAGTGCCCTGCCTCTTCCCCACACCCACCCCCTTCTCTGGGGGGCAGAGGGGACCCTGAGCTGCCCGGTCTTTGTTCGGATGACAGCTTTTTATCTTTCGGATTGCTCTGCTCAGGGAGGGCTCATCTCCTAGACCCTTGGCCCTTAGTGATGGCTGGTCCCCAGCCCCTCATGCAGTCTTTCCCAAAGACCTTGGTGACGCTGTCCCAGTAGCTGGTCCCGCTTGTTAGCATCGCAGCCGAGGAGGAAAACCCTGGAGCCTCGTGAAGGGGACCTGGGCAGGGGCGTAGCCATGTGTTGTGGAGGGAGTTGGCAGATTCTGCTTTTTGACACAGGTCACAAAGGCCCTAAAGCACCCTGTGACTTGAAGGAAGAGGGAAAGGACAGTACCAATTCATGTAATTAGTCGTGGGATTTTTAATACAGCAGAGATACTACGTAGAAAAGAGGAGACCGCTGTAGGATGTACGCACAGTAGCAAGACCCCAACAATGCAAAAGGGGAAGGAGGGCTGAGGCCTCTGCTTCCTGCTTGCCCTCCCTCCCACCACGAGCACACGTCAGGGTCTCCCTCCCTTGCAGCCTCTTTCCAGAGAGCAGCTTCTTCCTGATCCACTCGGGATAGCATCAGCTTTCCTCCCTCATTCCCTCTTTTCTTACACCATGCCTGCCATGCTTTCCCTCCCATCCCACCAATAGCTCTGGGCCAGCCCTGCTCCTGGATCACCCTCACAGACCCAGACTGCTGCCCTGGGAGGACCAGGTGCCTGTCCAGCTGGAGCAGGTGCAGTGGGCCTGGACCCCTCGAGCAGCTACAGTGGGTCCTCTCTGGTTCCCGGGCTTAGCAAGCACGCAGGGCAATCCCTTGCTTCCTTCTCATCAAAGCCAGAGGCCTGCAGAGCAACCCCTACCTCTTCCAGAAACAGAAGGCCTGCCTCATCTTCCTTCTATAGGAATTGCTTCTTTCTGGATTTGAAATAACTTGATAATTTGAATTTCCAGCTCCATGTACTTTGCAGAGCCTATTCATTTCTTTTACATCTTTTTCCCCCCCTTGGGTCTGTTTCTTGTCTTTTCTTTTCGTCTGTGTTCCATCCATGGGAAATGCAGACAGCCCTCTTCCACGTAAGTGCCTCTTCATACCTCCTTATCTGTTTGATAGTGTTAACATCTGCTAGTTCTAGTTCTTAATTTAGTTCTGGTCCCATTTTTTGTCCCCTAGGCTGAAGTAGATTGATGCCGTCCGGGCCCTAACCACACTGACCTTAGTCTAGTTGTGCTCTTGTTAATGTCTGTAGGTTCTACTCCAAGAGGCTAACACACACCCTGTTCTAGAGCATGCAACTTTTGTGTCCCTTGAAGTTGTGTTTATTTATTAATTTCTGTGTGTGTCGATTACCCCGTGACAATGGGGATGCGTGCTCAGCCAAGCACAGTGGGGTCTGTAGGGGGGACTCCGAGTAACACGCGATGACAACCACATCACCTTCTGCCCAGATGCCAGAAAAGTGACCACAGTCTCACCAGGGATTCAGAATCCCTTCCGGGGAAAAAGCAGCTGAAAGGATTTTCACATTTGCTTTTAGGAGATGAAAGAATTGAGCTCAGAGCCCCTTGCCTTTTCTGTCTATGGGGTGGAGAGCTCTTGGAAAGTCCAAGCAACAGCTTCAGTTATAAAGAAGAGCAGGAGCTCTGGCTCTCAGTCACGGGTATGCCCTGCGGGCAGCTGCGGGGCACCTAAACCCGCACTTCGGTCAGTTCCGTTCCTCAGTGCTAGGTTCTTGCAATGTGCGTGTCCATGTTTCAGAAAGACTGACCAGCCACTTGGCAGCCTCACTCAAGCGTAAGCGGAGGGGGATTCTCCACGGGAAACATATGCAAGCTGTGAGTAGCAAATGTAAGGAGCAAGGATTATAGGAGGCTGGCCCACTGTTCCAGGGGGCCCAGGCCAGCAAGATGCCCCCAAGAGTCACTCCCACCAAGCCCTGCCTCTTGCTTCCTGGGCTGAGCTCAGAATAGTGAAGGGGAGTGTTACCCAGAGAGACTTGGAAGAAAAGATATTCAGAAAACAGCACATTCTTATAAAAAGCCCCTAGCTCCTGACGGGCACTCAGGGAAGCTTATCTTTTTAAAATTTATTCAGAAATATTGCAGCAACAGCAGAAACTAAGTAGCTCAGTGGAGGCGTTCTGAGATTTTGAGCAAGTGCTAAATCCATGATCTCAGCAGACTTAGTTCCCGGATGAACTGGTTCTGGAAGGAGTAAGGATTGGGGATCGGTGCCATCAGGTCAGAACTGACAGCTGTCCGCTCTGGGCAGCAGCTCTGCTCCGAGGGAGCTCAGAAGGAGTAGCTCTGACCCTGAGAGCACCTTCCTCCTGGACCCTTAATCTGAGCTTCGGTATCCACGCTTCTCGATTTTATCAGTAAAGGAACAGAGGCTTAGTATATGACAAGAGAGGAGGCCCAGATGAGGCTTCCTTTGGAGTTTCTAGCCAGTACCTGCGGTCCGAGTACTGAATCAGAGTGTCTGGGTCTTAGACTTCACAGCCCATCAGTGGTATTTTCATTCATTGTCAGCTCAGCCTATAGAAAGGTAAGAATTTCTTAAGCAGATGCTACGTTTTAAAAGTCGATGTTTAATTAAAAAAAAAAAGAGAGAGAGAGAGAGAGAGAGGCCTCCAGACCTTGTTGTTACCCGCACCAAGATTCCAAGAAGCCCTCTGGAAAATGGAGCGGTCAGCTGTCCATCCCTAGTAGGTCACGAATGGCCAGAAGCACACATGGCTAGTGGCATGCAAAGTCAGCTTTCTCAGTCAGCTAATGAAGTCATGGCCTGAAGGATTAAAAACATCAAGCTTCTAAATAAGGAGAGTCCTGGCAGAGTCTTAGCACTTGGCTGCCCGTGTCAAGAAGTTGAGTGAGTTAAAAGCCAACACACACGTACTCATATTCTCACAGAAGTGGGTTATTATGGCCTTTGCTGTCACTTGCCTGGAGGAGCTGAAGTGACGGGGGTAGCTGGACCCATCCTGAAGAGGGCTAGGGTTGGGGGGTGGTTCAGCACCGACCACCGCCGTGCCGACACTCACTGCTGCGAGGAAGGGCGGGCGTGTTTTAGGAAGATTTCTCTGAGTTCTCACTCCCCTTCCTCAGAAGCACAAAGGTTGTCCGAAAGTAGGTAAATAAAATCAGCATCCATTTAACTGCATGCCTGCCCCGAGCCCAGGTTGGTATTGGTCTTGACACTGGCGAGTCTCGCCCACTCACTGTGCTTTCCCTTTCGGTGATGTTGGGGTGCAGAGGCATAGCCTGATCCTGTGACGCTGGAGTTAGGCCCTAGGGGCACCCTCACCCCAAGGGGGAGAAGGTACAGGCTCAATAAGCTGTCATACTGAACAGAGAGTCATTGCTGCCAGACCCTCCACCCCACCCCTCCTCCCCCTGCTCCCCACCCCCTACCGCAGTCAGGAGGCAGTAGGTAAGAGCGGCGCATCCTTGAGATGTGCCAGTAATGGGGTTGCTTTCTTGGTTGCTTAACAGACTTACCCACATGCAGGGGCATGATCGTATCAAAGCAGGGGTGAGCGGTTGAAACTCGGCAAAGCCGTAGATACCTCAAAGAGTCCGGCTCTGGGGCTGCCGTGTCAGAAAGCCGGGCTCACCTGTCTGAGATTCCTTTGTGTGCAGCTTCTAAGTGTGTGTGAAGGTAATAGGGAGCAGTGACTCCAAACAAATAAATAGAACTCCAGCTAGAAAAATATTCCCGTTTCATGTATTTTTAGGCGAGATGTCTACATGTTTTAGGTGGAAAGCTCATGGGCTCTGTCTGCCCTGGGAGGGGGCTGCTTCCCTATCAGAGCCGCTGAGGCCCTCAAGACGTGATGTGACAATTGATTATGCATCCTTTCCTCCGTGACTGAGCTGCACACCTTCAGGCTTTCGTTGCCTGAATGTCACCTTTTTTTGCTTCTGAACCATGACACAAGTTAGACAAATTCTTGCAGGGGATAAAGATCACGAAGGAGTTGTCTTCTTTTCAGAAAGAGGCATCTTGAGATTTTTTTTTGGTCTTCACATTTTGCCCCCTGGATGGCATGTTGCAAGTATAAATTAAACACATTCTAATATGTTGTGTTTAAAACACACAAACCTCCACTCCTTTGGCAGAATAGTATGGACAGTAAGGCAAATAATTCAAGCCAAAAAAGTATAAGAGAAAGAAGGAGAGAGAAAGTGATACACTTTCCCCCCGGAGTAACCAGCCCATCAAGTCCCGGTAAGCTCACGGCGAGTTCAGCGAGCGCCTTGCCTGATGCCGGTGACACTCTGCTCGAGATGCTTCTGGAGGAGAAAGGAAAACCAAACTATGAGTGTGCCGAGGCAGTGCTGGAGATGCGGGGATGCCCTTCCAGACTTTCATCTCGCTCAAAGGAGACTTTGTTTCATGATTATTGATGGGACAACCTCTGACTATCTTCCAGTGACAAATTAAAGATCTATTCAGTGTCCACAGCGCCTCGGATGCACCATTTCTAAAGGTCCTCCCAGCAGAGAGTTGAGTTAACATTACTTTATTAAGGCCCAGTCTCTTCAGCATTCCCTTCTTTCGAAGAGAGAGCGAGACTAACATTCGGTGTTCCTTGTGCAGGTCTCCACGCTCACGACTGCCTCCAAAGAATCACCTTCTATAGGGTTTTGGAGGGCAGCAGTGGTTATGGAAACTTCTAGATGCCCAGCGATCCTGGACCTCGTCAAGTGGGACAGTCATTTCTGTTTCTTTGGGACTTTGAGATTAGAGAGTGAGGCATACAGGCTTTGCTCTAAGTATGTGCCCAGAGTGCAGGCATATGCCTGTGGAGAAGCACATATGAAGATCTGTCGCGTGAAGAGCCAAAGCCTCCTTTTTCCTGGGTTCACCCTAACCTGGGGTCCAGGTTCCCTTTCCTCCTGATGCCTGATCCCGTGGGGACAGCTGGTCCAGCTGAACTGGCTCTTTGTTTCAGGCAGGGCTGGAGGGACTCTAGTTGCTCCCACCCCGTCTCTGGCCTGAACGTGGGGCTTGGCAGGCACACAGGCTCGCGGTTCGAAGCCAGAGAACCCAGCTCCCTGCAGGCCCGCGGCCCCCTGCCCTCACACACAGCCTTCTCCCTCCTCACTGTAACCCACTTCAGCTTCAGCCACTGACACGCCCGGGTCGGCTCTTCTGTGTTTTCATTCAGTGTCTGTACGCCTCAATGAGCTTTTTTCCCTTTGTTTTTTTTTCACTCTCATTTTTCTTTCCTCAGTGGCTCCTGCTAGCTCTTCTACCCCTGTCCCATTGTCTCCTCCAGATAGTGAGTATCATTTTCTTCATCCATCTCTCTGCAGGTTGCTTTCCACTGGCCACAGTGGGCCTGGGTAATGTTATCTCCTTCACCAGGTGATAACTCAACTCTGTTGGCAGAAAGCAGCATTGAGATTTAGAGAAGCAAATGAGAAGAGAAATAGGCACAGGGCCTCCCAGATTCATGGGAGGCGGCGCTCCCTCCGAAGAGTAGGCAAATGACAGGCATGGCTCGGGACAGAAAATCCTGCAGTCAGGCTTCGTGCGGCTGGTGTGGGCCAGCTCAGCCCTGTCCTCGGGACTCTTTCTTGGGCTAGACCTGCGCTGACATTTGGAGAAACTGGAGGAATCTGCCAAGAAAAATATCTCTTCTGCAGGGCTATAAGAAATGCTTTGGGGTGTTGTGTTTTCACCCTTCATTTTAATTGGCACAGTTGGATTCAGACATTGAAATTAGATAGTGAGGCCCGTAGCGCTTGCTTTCCCTATAAATGCATACTCGTCTCGTAAATATTTGCGAGAAAATAAACAGTGTCTGCTTACAGATGTGCCTGGCGGTAGGCACTTTGGCAAATTATTTAACCCTTCCCAAGCGAGCCTCGTCTTTCTCTTCCATAAAGCAGGATGAGTAATCGCTCTCCTCCCCCCTACCCACCCCCGTAAGAAAATGTTACAGCGCTTATCCACTATGTCTGCCCACCCCGAAGCAGGACGGCTAAGCCCAGCAGTGACGGCGCATGGTCGGTCTCCGGCCTCGTCACTCCTCACTGAGCCTCTCTCATTAACCATCCTGTTTCCTTTGGCTGCCCTGTCCTTCTGTTCCCCCGGGGACGCGGGAGAGAGCACTGTGTCTGCAACTGTGTGAAGTTTTGAACCCTGCTCAGGGAGACGGCAGGGCGCTGCCCCCCTCCCCGACCCACCCGGGCTCAGGGGCTGCGTACTCTGCCCACAGGCTCGCCAGGGGGCTCCAGTCCTGAACCCAGAAGCCCCCTATCACATGTGTTTGGCCTTAGCAACAGGCCCACCACCCCCAAGCGGTGCTCTCCAGGCCATGGCTCTAGCCACAGGCATCCAGGCTTGGGAAGCAGAGACAGCCGTGGGTTCAAATCCCATGTCCACTCCTGCGTCCATCTCCGTGGCCTTGATTGCTCACTCCACCTCCTGAGCCACTGAGTCCTTAGCTGTCCAGTGAAGGAGAGATTCTTCCTCCCTTGTAGGTATTTGTGAAAATGAAAGACTAAGTATGAAAAACAAGAAACACAGAGCCCAGCACATAGTAGCTGGAATTTGTGATAAGAGTAAGTGAGGGTTATGTTATTTCTTGCTGAATGAGAGTGATTTGTCAGCAACATCTCTGATAATTTCTTTAAAATATCTGTATTTCTATTGATAAAGCAGGGGGAAAGGAGGTGAGAGAGTATCCCCTCCACTATCTTTCTTTTCTCTATATCTATATATATAATATGTACGTCTATTTCTATCTGTATGTGTATGCAGACATACACACTCCTATATAAATATGTTCATGTATTTATTTATGACTATAATTTATATCTCCATTCTCTCCTTCACCTCTCTGTGCCCTGTCTGCCTTTCATGTTTCCATAGCAACCAGGCCTCTTCCTGCCCTCCCAACCACAGAACCGGCTAGTGAGTACAGACTTACGACGGCTCCTGGCCAGATGGCTGCTTGTTGCCGAGCTGGCTTCTGGGTCACGGTGCTGCCCGTCATTGTCCCTCGTACTGAAAGTAACAATTGTAACTGCATGAGGGGCTCTTCTCCTGATGTGGTTTCCTAAGCATGCTGTCTGTGTGGCCAAGGGAATGGACCCGGCACCACCAAAAGGGCTGGGATGATTATTTGAAGACTGCTCTGCTTGAAGAGAATTTTCCAAATTTCCCCTCATGTGAAAAAACAGAATAGGATTAGAGAAACACTAAGGAGACAAAAGAAAAGCATCTCCTCCCAGCTTTTGTTGTCCCTCCCCGCTGAAGGGTGTGCGTGTGCACGAACACACGTAGCCAAGACTGAGAACAAGGGACAGAACGCTGCTTGTGGACAGTGGAGGGCACAACAGAGAGGGACGTCGCTGCTCGGTCCTGACAGCTTTCCCTGCTCTGTGGGGCCTCGCAGAGGGCCAAGGGGGGCATGCGGGGAGCACAGAGCACCCCAGGAGTGAGAGACCTCGCAGCCCTCCTCAGCGCTGGGAAAATGGTAGCCCCAGAAAGCATAGGCAGGCCCGCCCAAGTGTATGTGCTGAGAGTCCAGATCAGAGTTCTGGAATTCATGTGCGGAGGGTAGAGTAGGGGCCAGACTTATGGAAAACATTACACTTCCCCACAGCGGCGACCTGTCCCAGGCCGGCCTTTATGCTCTCATGGGGTGAGCGCGTGGGTTAGGCCTGAAGCCCCGAGTCCGCGGGAGCCCCCGCGTGCACTCACCTGTGTGTGTGTGTGTGTGTGTGTGTGTGTGTGTGTGTGTGTGTTTGTTTGTGTGTTTACAGTGGTGTCCACAGTCGCGTGGGGCTTAGGTTTTATAATATTTCTGAGTGCACAGAAACAAATGACATGCCTTCACTGAGCAATGGTCGGTGGGAGAAGGCAGAAAACCGGTCTGCGAAACGTAGTCCCCCCGCCGCTCTCTGGGCCAAGGTTTCCGATGCATAACTGAGCAGAGAAGAAAAGAATTTCCTGGTTCTGCGTGTTGCATGAAATGGTTCTTTCTTCTACTGCACAACATAGCTGAGGGTCTGCTTTGTTGCTGTTCTCTGTGTGTGTGCTGCAGTGAATTCTAATTCCTGATGCTTTTGAGGTTTCATTTTGTCAGCAGAGCTGAGCAATGACAAGGAACTGTGCTCGTGTGCGTTTCACTCTGAGGATGAGTTTGTGGTTTGGTTTGGTTTTTTTGGTTTGGTTTGTTTCTGCTCTGCATTTGGGAAAGGAATGCAATTAACCCTTTCTTTTTCAAACAGCCACGCTCCTGTCCCTTCCAGGTTGGGGCAGCATGTGTGCAAGGAGTAGTAGGAGAAGGCTGCAGAATGCGTTTGCATGAGTCGGGGTCATATTAACCTGTCTCATGATAGACTTGTCCTCCCTGGCATCTAGAATCCAGATTTTTCCTTAAGGGAGAATTAGGTGTTCCTCCCTGACATATGTTTCATTTTTATTTATTTATTTTTAAAGATTTTATTATTTATTTATTTGACAGAGAGAAACACAGCTAGAGAGGGAACACAAGCAAAGGGAGTGAGAGAGGGAGAAACAGGCTTTCCGCCGAGCAGGGAGCCCGATGTGGGGCTCCATCCCAGGTCTCCAGGATCATGACCTGAGCCAAAGGCAGTCGCTCAACCAAGCCACCCAGGCGCCCCCATATGTTTCATTTTTAAACATCAGAC
>PITA01005702.1:0-107757 GCA_004023965.1 Spilogale gracilis | reverse complement strand
AGGAGGGGGAGGGGGATCTGGTAAAGGGTAACGCTCTCCACATGGAGGAGTCAAGAGAAGAAAAAGAGAAAGTGTCTATTTCTTTATTATTTGATAGTTCAGGGCTGAAATGGTTAGAGCTGCTGAGACAGCAGAGGGCATGATGGACAGCTCATTAAACCCAATGCATGCTTCTAGGCCCTCACGTCGTCAGACTTCATGTGCTGGCCTGTATCAGCCAGATAAAGAGAACGCACTGAATTATTTGCTAGCTGGTGTAGGCTAATATCCACCATGAGGAATGAGCTTCTCAGCAGTTAATTCAGTTAGGTTCTATTGGTTCATTATTGTGAAAGATGATCCTGTTTTAGCTTAAGCGAAATGCTGTTCTTTGCTAAGAAACATTCCTTCAAAATATTGACTCCGTTAGGAAATTCAGTTTCCGTCTCCAGCATCCAAGTAGAATACAGGGATGTGTATAATGTAAAACAGATTTCTGGGGTGCCTGGGTGGCTCAGAGGGTTAAGCCTCTGTCTTTGGCTCAGGTCATGATCTCAGGGTCCTGGGATTGAGTCCCACATTGGGCTCTCTGCTCACTGAGAAGCCTGCTTCTCCCTCTTTCTCTGCCTGCCTCTCTGCCTGTTTGTGATCTCTCTCTCTCTCTGTGTCAAATAAATACAATCTTTAAAAAACAAAAACAAAAACAAAAAAACAAAAAAACCCCAGATTTCTGTCCTTTGAAAAAATGTGAACGCACCTTGTCCCCTCTGTGTGAGGAGGGGGTCAGCCTGAGGCAGGTCACATCGTTAAGTTCCATCTACTTTGCGGACCAGGAACTTCCTGATATTACAGAATCTACTCTCTTTAGCAGTGATGTGCTAGCAAGCACCTACTGGAAGCATGGCAGGGCTATGGCCTGCTTCTGTGCATGCATACCTGCGTGTCTTTTTTTTTTTGCTGGACAGTAAAGTTTATTGAGCGGCAGTTTGAAGAGCTCGAAGAGGGAAGGGACCTGAGAGAGCTGCCCTATACCTGCATTTATGTTCTAGCTGTCTTTTCTCATAAAGTTCTCTTCAGGAATTTAAAATTTAAAAGAGAGAGGCGCCTGGGTGGCTCAGTCAGTTGGGTGTCTGCCTTTGGCTCAGGTCATGATCCCAGGGACCTGGGATCGAGCCCCACACTGGGGCTTCTCCCTCTGCCACTCCCCCTGCTTGTGCTCTCTTTCTCTGTCAAATAAATAAGTAAAATTTTTTAAAAAATAAAATAAAATTTAAAAGAGAATATGATTATTTATGTATGCTGTTATTTCCTTACGCCATCTTAAAGAATTAAGGGGTACAGACAGCTACTGACTCTAACAGAAGGATTATTTGTTAGACTTTGTTTCACTCCCCTATAGTCAGTCTGAAGTCTTTTTTTTTTTTTTAAAAGAAGGAAGCATAACCTTGACACAAACAAGAACCAGGTTACATTTTCCCACACTCTTTTTCCTTTTTTTAAAGATTTTATTTATTTATTTGACAGAAAGAGAGATCACAAATAGGCAGAAGGGCAGGCAGAGAAAGAGGGGGAAGCAGGCTCCCCGCTGAGCAGAGAGCCCGATGCGGGACTTGATCCCAGGACCCTGAGATCATGACCTGAGCCAAAGGCAGAGGCTTAACCCACTGAGCCAGTTAGGAGCCCCTGAAGTCTCTCTCTCTTTTTTTTTTAAAGATTGTATTTATTTATTTGACAGAGAGAGAGAGAGAGCTAGCGAGAGAGGGAACACAAGCAGTAAAGTGGAAGAGGGAGAAGCAGGCTTCCTGCTAAGCAGGGAGCCTGATGCGGGGCTTGATCCCAGGACCCTGGGGTCATGACCCGAGCTGAAAGCAGATGCTTAACAACAGAGCCACCCACGCATCCCAGATTTTATGTTTATTTTTCCCTGTAGTCAGTCTGAAGTGTTAACATACCTGAAAGCAAGACCCTAGACTACAAGAGCTGCATTATAAGGCTTCTACTGGTATGCCTGAGAAAGCAGGGAAAGCCAGAGATGCTGGCCAGAGAGAGAGAAAGGGCTACAAGGATCTTTCCGTTGCTTTCTCCCATCTGGGCCTTTATCGAATTGTTCTCTCATTCTGCTGGCATGATCTGAGGGGCAGCAACACAATGAATTTAACCAGACCAGTGGTTCACTTCAGAGAGAAGGTCCAACCACCAGTCTGCCTTCAACAACAGACAAGAGTCAGCTTATCAAGAGTGAGATTGTTCTTTCATGGTCCCTCCAAGTCAGAGGGAAACTCACTACATCTTTATAGGGAATTCCACTCAGTGTGACACACCCATCTCACTTCTTCACACAGGCTCTCCAACGCTCGTTAGGCATTCTGAACCAGATGAGCAGGCCAGGGTCTGAAGGAGATACTGATCAAAGGCGTCATTTGCCTGAAATCATTTCATTAATATCACACACTGGAGATGAACCTACACACGGTCTATCTAGAATGGTAGTGCCTATGGCTTTGGTTGCAAAGAGGTGCCCTGTGATCTTTAGAACATGACACAATGATGTGGCAGAAATCTCCGGAATAGGTACCAAAAAACCCCCACTTTAAATATCCATTTCTGGCTGTGTTAGTCACAGACTCTCCTAAAATCTTCTAACTGAGCTCTGATTCCAAAGCCCTAAGTGCAGAGGGACTTGAAATGTTACAGACACATCCACTTTAATTTATTTTCTTTTCTTTTATTTATTTGACAGAAAGAGTGATCACAAGCAGGGGGAGTAGCAGAGGGAGAAGGAAAAGCAGTTCTCCCTGCTGAGCAGGGAGCCTGATATGGGGTTCGATTCCAAGTCCCTGGGATCATGACCCCAGCCAAAGGAAGATGCTTAAGCAAATGAGCCACCCAGGTGCTGGTAGACATATCCACTGTAAAAATAACTGGGCACAGGGCACCTGGGTGGGAGGAGTTGGATAAGTATCTGGCTCTTAGTTTCAGCTCCGGTGGTGATATCAGGGTTGTGAGATCAAGTCCCACATAGGGCTCTGTGTTCAGTAAGGAGTCTGCTTGAGATTTTCCCTCTGCCTCTCCTGCTCATGCTCTCTCTCCAATAAATAAACAAATCTTAAAAAAAAGGGGGGGCACAGACCTATCATCCTCCAATAACAAGATATCTCAAGATGTCTGTCTCCCAGGTTCTAGGACTGTGGGTTTTCAAGGTGCACGGCAATTCTCTGTGGCTTCACCCTCTGCGTGGTGAGTTAAGATAAGAGCAGGGCACTCACGAGGCAAAGGTCAGACGTCAAACCTCGCCTGGACTCATTAGTGTGTACAGCTCTTTGGTCATGGTCTGCAAACCCTGCCTCCCTCTACCTGCTCTCACAGGCCTGACCTTGTCCCACAGGGAACCAGGGGTCAATTCCTGAAAGAGTTCACACAAACCCATTATCATTGCTGAAAAGGTCACTCAAAGGTCAGGATCTCCAGACAGGGATCACTGGTATCATGTCTAATGATGAAGGACAGTTTCATCTATGACACTAAAGTTCATTTATGAGACAGACTCATTCTGGGGTCAATTGGGCCCCTTTGGAGCATTCTTATTTTATTTATTTGGCTCAGTTCTTGCAGACAACCCTTCCTCAGCCCCAGGCCACTCAGAAAGGTGAGGAGGAGCCCATCACATGAGAAAAAAAGCTGGGAAGGTCCAAGAAAGAATTCAGCAAGAGGCCTTCTGGTAACTTGTAAGGAGAGACTGCCTGGGGACCTTTCCCTGGTGAGCTAGTGCTTTGATCTCCACAGTGGCATGTGGTCCATGGGCTGGCAGGCGTGGCACCTGCCCTCACACATACATACATGCTACCAAGTCCACCTTGATATCTGAGTGGAGAGCACTGGGGATGAATCCACCTCCCCAGGAGCTTGCTCCTGAGCCTCAGGAGCAGTGTGCACTGAGACACAGAGCAATGCCTTTCAGGCAGTTGAGCTTAGCTTCCTCCTGACAGAACCTTACGGTTTTATTTCTGGTTCAGTAGTATACCCTCCATCTCTGATGGGAACATAATGAAGTTCCATTTTCAAACCTCATTAGCAGATTTTCATATGTGGTTCTCAAAACCTTGAGAGCACCCCTATTTTTAACTGGAATGCATTTTCGTGACAATGCATGACATGCAGCAGATGAGCTCCTGGAAACCACCGGGCATTCAAGGGAGAAAAATACTTAAACCATTTGTTTCTTGGAGCAGGAAAGAAAAGCATATAGTTTCCTTACGGGGGGAAAATGGAGAAATAATAAAATTTACATACCAGTTTTTCGAAATTGACAAGATTATCCAAAAATGTTTTATTTCCTTCATGAATAAATGTTACATCTGAAAGTGAAAAACAAGATATATGTGCCGTTAGGAATGAGTCAGGGCTAAGGAGGTCTAGATGCAATGCAACTTATTAATTTTTCTTAAACATTGTGCATTATTCCATCAATTTGACAAGGCAACTTGAAACTGAATCTGTATGGTATTTGATGTGAAAAGGCATAATTCGTGTGTGTCACGAGGGGGAAGAGAACATACATGCAATGATCTATTTTGTACTTACAGTGAAGAGCTTGACTTCAACTTAGCCAGTCCATTATGTTTTAGGTCAGAAAATTGAGTGGAAAAGAACTACATTGCCAGAAACAAAAGGATTTTAATATCTTTGTGTTTGCTTTTTAACAATTCCTGGCAAAGTGTATGGGGCCTGCTTTACCCAAGATGTTAGAAAATCCAGATTTAGATGTTTCAATTTAGATTTTTGGGTCCAAAAGCCAGTGCCTGATTGTGTATCAGAAGTGAGGAAAGGGACAAGTCAGAAAATGGCAAAGTTTCTGGCCCTCCTCGAACAGTATAATCCATCAAAAAGCATCACTGACAAAAAGAACACAAGGAAAGTAGGATGGAGGTACATTTTCAGAGGAAGGGAACGTTACATTTGGTTTGAGCCTCACTGCATTTAAAGTGGTGAAAAAAATCAAGCAAGAATCTCCTTTTGGTTGCAAAAAAAACCAACAAAACAAAACAAAACAAAATAAACCTCAAGAGAAAGCGATTTGGGAATTAAAGACTGCAGTTGAAGTTCAATGAGTGGATGACTCATAAAAACTCAGATCAGATGGTCAATGACTGAGCACTAAGGGAACCCTTGAAGACAAGAATCAACGTGAGAAATAGATTACAGTTTTAAAAAGCCTGCAAATAATCATGTTAGATCACAAATGTGGAGGGTAAACCAAATGAAAATTATCTTGTTAAAGTGAACTGACATAAAAGAGGGAAAAGAACAGCTTTAGATTCCTATAAATAGGAAGGGAAAACATTACCATCTAATCAGGACTTTCATTGGGCGAGTCCCTATGGGGCAATTATGAGAGCTAGGTGCTCTGGAAACCTGCCTAGGATGCATTTGGCCGCAGAGCTCTGATGGCCCACCAGGGGGCGACACAAGTTACATAGCTAAAGGACATCCTGATAGAAAACTTCCCTCTAGGCATCCCTTACTGACTGCAAAGTTTTCCTAATATTTTCCCCCCTTCTTTTAAACTGTTGTTCTAACAGGGAAACAATTCACAATTACACGGTCATCTGACAAACTCTCTGGGTATTTTATTACCATTCACCACTTAAAAA
This sequence comes from Spilogale gracilis, assembly GCA_004023965.1. Lineage (NCBI taxonomy): Eukaryota > Metazoa > Chordata > Mammalia > Carnivora > Mephitidae > Spilogale > Spilogale gracilis. The sequence goes on along the minus strand of PITA01005702.1, from coordinate 102,127 downwards.
AAAATTTTTTTTTAAAGATTTTATTTAATTATTTGACAGAGAGAAACACAGCCAGAGAGGGAACACAAGCAGGGGGAGTGAGACAGGGCGAAGCAGGCTTCCTGCCGAGCAGGGTGCCCAATGTGGGGCTCGATCCCAGGTCTCCAGGATCATGACCTGAGCCGAAGGCAGTGGCTTAACCAACTGAGCCACCCAGGTGCCCCACTATTCACACACTTTGCTTTCAGAAAAGAACTACAAGCTTTCATTCTTCACAATATTTAGAAGAGAGTAGTCCTGGGGCACCTGACTGGCTCAGTCGGAAGGGCATGCAACTCTTGACCCCAGCGTTTTAAGTTTGAGCCCCATGTTATATGTAAAAATTACTTAAAAAATTAAAAAAAAAACTTATTATTTTTTTTTAAAATTTTAACCAACTGAGTTTTCTCAGTTGGTTAAGCAGCAGATTTGGTTTCAGCTGAGGTCATGATCCCAGCTGCTGGGATGATGTCCTGCATTGGGCTTCCTGCTCAGTGCAGAATCTGCTTCAGGATTCTCTCTCTCCTGCTACCCCTCCCCCAACCTATGCACACTCTCTCTCTCTAAAATAAATTGTTTTGGAAAATCTTAGAAGAAAGTTGTTGACGCAGTTAGCTCTTACCTTTTTGGTGTGACAAATAAACACTGTGTGCACTCCATCTACATAACACACTACCTAAAAATCTACCCTCCCCTAACCCCGAGATCTCAGGTCACAAACGCCCTCTCTGAGTGCCCTGGTCCATTTCCCCAGTTTTACATTATTGTCATCCTCTCCCTGTGTTCCCAAGGATAATCATGAGGGCTCATGACAATGATGGCACTTCTCTGTATTAAGAGCATCAGACATGGCTTTAACAAAAGACTGTAAGGTATTGTCCCGGCAGGACAGAATGTGAAGAAACTGTGAGCCAAGGAACATGTGCATCTGGCCCACGATCACAGCTCTCCTCATCCCAGCCCAGATTCAAACCCAGGGGGCCTAGTTCCTCTCACCACTGTGTGTCTCTGGGAGCTCTAGCTGAACAGATTTGGGCATTTCTTACAATCTGTCATTGTCACCTTGCCAGATTTATGGCACGTGGAGTGTGTCAGCAACTTTTCACATCTTCCCTTGGTGGCTTGTCTCTTCCCTCCAGCCCGAGGTCCTTTCTCTCCTTGGGTGGTCTCACTTAACCCCAACCCTCAGGGGCTTGGAGGTCAGGCTGATGCCAGCATGAGAGTAAAGCAGGGAAGGTGCTTTTGGCCAGGTGGGAAGGAGAGAGAGGCTAGAAGGGGCTGCCACCCAGAAGGTGGGTTAAGGGGCTGAAGGTTTTGATGCAGGTGAATGGCAGGTGTGTGAAGAGGAACTTATGAGAAAGATATACCAGTAAGTGGAAGGAAGGGAGGGAGGGAGAGGGGGAGAGAGAGAGAGAGGGAAGGAAAAAGAAAAGAAAAGAAAAAGAAAAGAGAGAAAGAAAGAAAAAAAAGAGAAAGAAAGAGAAAGAAATAGAAAGAAAGAAAGAAAGAAAGAAAGAAAGAAAGAAAGAAAGAAAGAAAGAAAGAAAGAAAGAAAGAAAGAAAGAAAGACAAACCTAGGATCTCAGAATGTAAGACTTAGGCAGTGCAGCAGTTCAGGGTACCCACCAGGCTGAGTGCAGGAAATGAGCAGTGTTCATCTGGAGACACGCAGACACTCTCCAAACACTTCATACAATAGAACTACTGGATGAAACGCTCCATTTGGAGATGACAAGCAAAAGAGGAGGAAGAAATATACAAGTACCCTAATAGTCCTTTGATTTAAATGCCCCTGCAAATCTGCAGTAATCATCTCAGCTCTGAGATACATACACAATCCACCAGAGGACATTGGTTCATCTTCCCACACCTGCTGATAGTCACTCTGTTACCATCTCCAAAAACACCGTATGATACAGACAGCTGGGCTGCTTCAGCTGGATCCTTGCCTCTACACTTATTTAGGGTTTCCCATTCATCCACTTCCTGAATGGATTCCACACCACAGTAGGGTGGAAAAGAAATCAAAGGCAAGAATTCAACTGGGAATCAGGAAAGCCTATGCTGGAAGCTTCCTCAGGTTAAGTGCATACTTGATCATCTGTATGCTTATTGGGAACTGACCGGCTTGCAAAAATGAAACATGGGAGGCCTAATCCTTCCTAACAACCAAAGAGTTCAATTTGGTCTTTTTCTCTAACAGCAACCCAAAGTGGGAGGCACAGGGGAAGGGGTGTGAGTTTTCATGAAAAGATTGGTTGTTCTAAAGTAGTTTATCACAACTTTAGAAATTATTTGCAATTAAAACCCTCCCAAATTGAGGTTTATTTTTTCAAAAATGTTTTATTTCAGGCATGATATATACATATTTTAAATTTTCATGACCATTCCTTTGGAAATTATTTCAGACAAAAATGATCATTTTAAAAACACCAAAGTGTTAATGATGTTTCTTTTTATAATGACACAATTTGAAAAGGAAAACTAAGTGCTTATTTAAACTCAAGAAAGCTTCTAATGAAAAAAAGGAAAAAATGTTTAATTTACTAGAGTGAATGTGTTTTCAGAGAAAAAAGGGAAATTTGTTTTGTTGCCAACGAAGAGGTCTAGATAAACTCAGTAGAGCAGAAAATTGCATCGAAGCTAAGATGTAAGTGTGAGACACTTGACTGCATTAAAAATTTTTGTGGAAAATCACAAATATACAGTAAAAAGCACTGCTTGTATCTAATTAAGCTAAAGGGGCACTGTCAACTAATTTCTCATTACCTTAAAACTTTTCTTTCAAATTCCCAGACCTGTCCACATTTCCTATACTTCCTATTTGCATCTAAAGGATTTTGAGTGTTCCTTCCCACCTGCCACCCCCACTCTCCACTTGAGGATGTTTTATTTTGCAAATAAAAATCCTAAGCTTGAATAAACTTTTAAATTGTTATTTTGGCATTACAATCTCTCCCTATTCCATCCATTTACATTTAGCAGAATCTAGTCAGCTTGAATGAAGTATCTGCATGCCTCAGTCGAGCTAATAGAGTATTGTTTCAGGAAGATTCTTGCTTTATCCTGGATGCAGAGTGGGTGTGGAGCTGCGGAATCACAGCATCTCAGTGATTGTGCAAGGAGAGAGGTGAGGGAACACAGGCATCTTTGCCAGTGGCGCCAGCGATGGGGGCGGGGTGGGCTAGGAGGAGAACAGCCGGGACATGCAGCAATCCGGTTTCCGGCCAGCCCATTTCCAGAATCACATGTGGGAGTCCAGGCCAGACCCAGGAGAAATTACAAGCCTCTGAAGGGTGGAGGCTACCTAAAAAAGTCTTCCTACAAAATCCCTTGGAAAGGATCAAAATATGGCCAAGAAAAATGACCAAATCCCTTTTTCCTGGAAAGCACACAGCTAGAGTGTATACTGAATGTTAGCAGCACACACCAGATGCAAAAGAACTTCCTTTTAATGAACCCTCTTGGTTTGAAAGGGACCACTGAGATCTCATTAGCAAATTTAACTAACACGTTTCGGGATGAGTTATTTGGCGCTGTACCGAAGAGAAGTCAGCGGCCCAGCTTGCAGCCGTCACATACTTTCCCAAATGGATGCCACTCCTGGAAGGACAGTACCTTCTCCAATAATTTTCACAGACTATACTGCTGGTGCTGACCACAGGTACTTGTCACACAGCAGCAGCCCGGCGGTTAGCTCCTGGAAATTTAAGCTGCAAACGCAGAGCATCATCTCTGGGTTCTTTCTCCCAGCCTAATCCTTGGTTCAAGTGCAGAGATGGTCAGCTCCAAGAGAGACTGCACTCAGAAGCAGAGCAAAATAAAAACAGTGCCAAGTTCTGTGAGTCAGGCGAAAAGGCTTGGGTATCCCTCAAACACAATTAAGTATCTCAGCTACCTCAGAAATAGTGCAGCATTTCCAAACCGATCGCAAGCAAATGCAGGTCTGAATGTCAAAATTACTCTGAAGAAATAGACCGAGAGTTTCTTTCACTCTTTTTTTTGGGGGGGGGGCCTGTACAGTTAGAGTGATACATTTCTGCCAATGGAATTGGACAGCATAAAAGATAGAAAATTATTACCTTTAAGCAACAGGGGCATGAATGGGATTTTGGGTGGTTTCATCTTCTTGAAAGCATCTCTGTAGGCTTTGTGGTTCAGGGAAGGATCCTGCCAAACCAAGCAGATTACAAAGAAGGAAAAATCAATGTGCTATAGAAACAATTCTAAATCCACTTTTGCTATACAATTTGAACATGGTTTAGATATCGAGAGATTCTTCCTCAGAACAAAGTAGATAAAGGTTTCCTAGGAGAATAAACTCACTAAATTAGGGCAGGAAATGTAGGCAATGAATAAAAGTCAACTTATTGGTTTACAATAATGGGAAATGACTGCAAAAGAGAGGCACCTTTTGATTGCCCTATTATTTTCCTCAAATAGGTTCTTTAAGTACAGTTTCCTCTGTATAATTTCTATCATGAGGTAAGACCAAAGTCTTTTGTTAGGTACAGTGCAAAGAAATACCTCCTTTATAACGCATGGACAATGCACAGAAAATAAGAGAATGTTGTTTTATTGTGTTCTGAAAAATCTAAACCTAAGACATGGTACAAAGGAGAAAAAGCAGAAAAGAACCATACATAAGGCACTAACTGCACATTCCATTTATACCAATTAATTTTGTAGATGTTGAAACAGACTGTATACTTCAAAATCTGCATTCTTGAAATCAGGTCAAAAGGACCATTCTCACTATCTTTCTCCATGGAGAGGAAGAAGCATCAACTATCAACTTCTTCCCTCTGTAAGAAGGAAAGCTGCTGTTTCATGTACAGTGATCTAGTCTAAGCTACGGTCACAGTAAAGTGTGGGTCCTGGGCACCGCAAACTAGAAGGTAATTTGGTGCCATCAGTTATATGAAGAGTCAGCCCGGTTTGGCTCACTACTTACTGTTAAACTTTCAAGTTCAGAGAAAAGTTTCTTAAATTTCCCAGGAATTTTCTAAAATCAAACAGACAAAATACAAAAAAAAGAAAAGGTCAAAGAAGTCTCTTACTTTCAGAAGCACTAAGGGGGGAACATTTATTAAGCTAAGCTTCCATGTGTCACGTTCTGAACACAAACGCCTCAATCCTCTGGTTCTACCCTGACTGCTTCTCACTACGCATCTTCATCATTCCTTAATGTGACATTCCTTGGGAATGCTGCTAAAAAATAGTTTCAAATAAGTAATGGTTATGTGACTTAGGAGTCTAGCTGGTTAGACATTCCACATGCTGGTGACTTTTTCATACAACCTGGGATTTCAGTTCCATATCCCACCTGTGGCAAATGATCCCGTCTTCTTGCATAGTCTTGCTGAGTGGGAAATAGTAATATTGGCTAGCATTTTTTGTTTAAATGATCTCACTGTGTTTCACAGCAGAGGGCTAAATGGTGAAAGGCCATAAAACCCCTAACTGATGAAGCCTGCACGCCAATGGGTAGGATCGCTACACTGCAAAGATGGCCCACACCAGCAGGTGGCATGGGAAGTCACAGAGGGTGGAAACACAGGCCTTCCGGAGCAGTCAGTCAGTCTGAATTTGAATTCCCATGTTGCCCTTTTCCAGCTGGGTGGTTTGGGGTGAGTCTCCACTTGCCCTCCTGGGGTCTGGCCCATTCTGGATCAGCCATGGCAGACATGCAGAGCCCTGCACGCAGTAGGACATCCACATGCCCAAGAAACACTTGCTGTTTGAACTGGATTGAATTCTTTCTCCTCTCAATTTCTTTCTTTTTTTTTTTTTAAGATTTTATTTATTTGACAGAGAGAGATCACAAGGAGGCAGAGAGCCTGATGCGGGGCTCGATCCCAGGACCCTGAGATCATGACCTGAGCCGAAGGCAGAGGCCCTAACCCACTGAGTCACCCAGGTGCCCTTGTCCTCTCAATTTCTGCACATTGAGGTTAATTTAATTCAAATTCCACTCTCCTCCGACCCTGGCCAGCCACTGGTTTCCCTCCTGCTCTGATGGACTGTGGCACAGGCTGCCCACCTCCTTTCATCTCAGGCTGCACACGCTGGTCTTGTTTGCTTCCCCATGGCAGGCAGGCCTTTCATTTTTTTTCCCCTTGGCACTCCTCTAAGGAGCACTGACCCTGACCCTCAGGTCACCACCAGGCATCCCAATGGAGAGTAGCCCTGACACAAAGAAAGTGAAACCCTAAGATGCTTGGAGCCCTGTGCTGCCATCTCATATCAGAAAAAAGATGGTCGGCCTATCTTGCAGAAGTGAGAATTGGGAACCATAAAGAGAATGGAGTAGTTACAGGAGGTAAAGTTGAGGGGACTGGAGAGAAGCTAAGGAGAGTGTGTGAGCCACACGCAGCTCAGGGCCATTGGGGAGCAGCCTTGAGGTTGAAAGAGAAAGGCTGAGGAAGAGAATGTTGCACGCAGCGAGGTAGCCAGTCAACAGGGAACAGAGAGAGAGAGACAAACAGAAGCCCAAAGGAAGAAGGCAATGGGGCAAGGGGAGAGGCCAGAGCCCTCTCTCTGTGTCTGGCCCCACTAAGGGGCCCCCCAGTTTCAGCTCTTCCCACACAGGCCCTTGGAGTCTGTGTCCTAGAACTTGGGTTAACTTGAGTGGGCCTCTCCATCTGAGAACCCAGGCAGCCTTCACCATGCAGCACGGACAGAGAGCCAGATTGTGTCCAGGAGGAACTGACCCTTAACACTCTGTGGGCCCGCTTTGAAAAAAAGAATACAAAATTATTGTACTTCTGCAAATTTTGCAAAGATGGACATCATCCACATGCACACACTGCCAGGGGCCCTGCAAGAGAGAGGCCTGGGGGGCTCCTGGGTGGCTCAGTCATTAAGCATCTGCCTTCAGCTCAGGTCATGATCCTGGAGTCCTGGGATGGAGTCCCACATAGGGCTCCCTGCTTGGCGGGAGGCCTTGCTTCTCCCTCTCACTCCCCCTGCTTGTGTTCCCTCTCGAGCTGTGTTTCTCTCTGTCAAATAAATAAAATCTGAAGGAAAAAAAAAGAGAGAGCGGCCTGGGAGCTCACATTCACTAGCATCTTGGCAAATCTTCCATATACATGGCGCCACTTCTGAAAGGACCAACAGGGGACTGGAACCACACAATCATGGCAGCAAAGCAGATTTACAATTTTTATCTCCTTCATATATGTATACTCTCTGTATGAAAATATATATTTCATGGATTGTATGTAAATAATAGAACCATTCTGTTGATCAAAACAGTCTAACTCGACACATGGATTTTTAACTTTTTCTTCCCCTAGTAGTACTTATCTCATTTAAACCATTGAAGTCAATTTATTTTGAAGAGGCCTTTTGCTAGAATATTTCCCATTCAGTCTTCTTCATCCCTAACCCTCCCACCCCTTTCCATGTGGACCCCCAAGGCTCACCTCCCAGGTCTGGGCCAGCCGGCTGACAGAAGCAGTGTTGAGACCCATCACAATAGCAAAGAAAGAATTCAGGTTTCTCTGGGCTTTGCAGCTGCGAAATAAAGAAAGCACAAGGTACTTGGAACAACATCCTTTTGCGAGACGGACGCAAAAGATAAAACTGCAAAGACTCCCCTAGGCCACAGAGTTCAACGCCCAGGCCAACACACCCTGAGTGCTCCTGTGTGTGTGTTGGGGAGTGGTTGGTGGGGGGCATGGCGGTGGCCCCTCTAGGGCTCCTCACACAGGTGACAGATTCTAAGCAACTCCAGCTCATTTCTTACCTCTAGGAAAAGATCTGTGCTCTGGACATCCTCTGGACACTTCAAAGGGTTCCTCCTTTTAAAAAATCTATTTTGGATGATACGTCTACAATTTCAACCGAAAACTCTTGCATTTGTGTTTCTTTATATAGAGTATACTCTCATTATCGTAGCTTTCTCGTCCCATCTCTCTGTCCTCAAGATGCTGTCCTTACATTTTGACAGACAAGCCCCGCTCATCTCACCAGTTCAAGCTTCCCCCTCCATGACACTCAGATGCATTTCCTTAGCCATCAATCATACAGGTTCTGTATTCTGTAGCTATGTAAAATATGGTTTGTGTTGTGGGGATACTGTCGCACAATTCTCATTTAGAGAAAAAAGGAGGAAATAAAATGCAAAATAAAAGCACACTGAGCTCCATTCACTCTCCTCAGCTTATCTGTTCTCCTTAACGTCAATCATGCCCTTCAATCTGATTGGTCAAAATTCCACTCACTTTCCAAGCCCGCGGAGGGGGCTTGGTCTCCCAGTTCAGCCAGGACAGCCTGTGGGTTCCAGACTCTTTTATCTGGGGCGTTTTAAAAAAAGCACTTCTCCAAGCCAAGTTTATAGAATTAAGAAATTACTCTAACTTGATAAACATGAAGACATACAAAAGTGTGCCACAGTACGCCGGGGCATAAAGTGCCAGCTTGTGCTGAGTGCCCGCTGCTGGACTGTATCTCCACCAGGGGCTCGTGTGGAACTTGGCGACAGTGGACATGTAACTCCCAGTCCTGCTTTCTCAATTGTAATGTGTTACAGTGTCTATTTAATGAATTCTTCACTATCATCACAAATGGCTCTACAACTTCATCAAAAAAATTTCATGATTTGTTTACTTATTCCTTTATTGTTAACATTTAGGTTATTTTCAATTCAATTCCATACAGAAAGCTACAAGACTATCATTGTGCATAAAGCTTTTTAACTGGATTTATAGTTTTTTAAATTAAAATTCAGTCATTCATGACATGATTGGTCCAAAGCTATCTCGATGTTAAAGGTTCTCGACACATATTAAAAACTGTCCCCCAGGGCGCCTGGGTGGCCGGTGGGTTAAAGCCTCTGCCTTCGGCTCAGGTCATGATCTCAGGGTCCTGGGATCGAGGCCCGCATCGGGCTCTCTGCTTGGCGGGGAGCCTGCTTCCTCCTCTCTCTGCCTGCCTCTTTGCCTACTTGTGATCTCTCTCTCTGTCAAATAAATAAATAAATAAAATATTTAAACAAACAAACAAAAAAACTGTCCCCCAGGGGTGCCTGGGTGGCTCAGTTGTTAAGCTTCTGCCTTCGGCTCAGGTCATGATCCCAGGATCCCAGGGCTCCCAGCTCAGCGGGAAGCCTGTTTCTCCCTGTGACTACTGCTCCCCCTCCTTGTGCTTTCTCTCCCTCTCTCTTTCTCACAAATAAATGAGATTTTTTAAAGAACAAAAAATCAAAACCAAAGCCAAACAGAATAATACTGTCCCCCGAAACAGCACAGCCTTCCGGTGGCGCAGGCTGCAGAGGAAGTATCTAGTTCAGAGCCAGGAGCAGCGGGCTGTGCCTGGCAGGTCCTCCCTGAGCGGCTGCTCCCAGGGCCAGCTTGGGGGCTGCATGCTGCCCAAGGACAGCTGCACCTGTGCTCCAGGGCAGACAGGGTCCCACCAGGGAGCATGTGGCAAGTTCTATCCATGCCGACAGTGGAATGTACAAAGGCACTGGTGCCTCCACACCCGGGGACCGAAGCATCTGGGCTAGACATCATCCTGCGGGTCCCTCATCGCGGAGCCTCCACAGGCATGGGCTGTGCCTCTAGAAATCTTCCTTACGGGGCGTCCAGCCCTGCCTGCAGCTCTGGGGTCAAAAAGGGACTCCAAACTCAGTCTAACTGGCCCCTTCATCTGGTTTCTACCAACTTTCCCCTGGGTGGGCACTGCTTGGTATGTTCCATGAATGAACACATAAAGATGCCTTGGGGTCAATGATTTAGAAATCCACCGTTTTTGTAAATTTTTGGTGACCAAAGGCATCCATAGTTGGACTGTGCTCCCCTCTCTGTCTCCTTACCACCCTGGAAGTCAACCAGACGGGAGGCAGCTGCACCACTCTGCGTGCTGACTGGAGGTCCCTCAAGAGGCTCCGGTGCTGGGGGGGAACCATCCCCTCCCCTGGCCACAAGCACCTCCCGGGGAGGCTTTCTCTGAGTCCCAGGTCTTCCACTTACAGGATGGGAGCCCCATGGTGCTGCGATGCCTCACCAGACATTAGGTTCCTCACAGCTTGAGGATATATCCATTTCAGTTTCATATTCTGCCCGTCACCCCAGTACTCAGTATACAACAAGCCTTTGGGAGAGCATTTGCTGGAGTTGAAAACAAGACTTTTGGGGAAATGGTTTTACTATTATTCATTATAAAAAGGTTTATTACTCCTCTTTTTATTCGGCAGCACTTATCTGTCTGGAATCTCAGATAGAATTCTCATCTTTTTACCTTTTAGCTCCCATAAATAATTTTCCTGGCCCAGATCTCTTTTGTAGTCATACAAAAAAAACACAAAAAAACAAAAAAACACATAACTAATGTCTGAACCTACAAAAAGAAAAAAACGCTTTCTCTAGAAGACAAATTGATATAGTCCAAATACTGGATAACAATCCGGTCTGGAATCCTTTGTTACCAAGGTTCATTCATTCCGCGATAAGAACAGACCGACACGGAAACATTCCAGCTTAGCAAACACTCCTTTGTCTGTGTGAGGAAATAAACTCCACTCAATCCACAGAGGTGGGGGATGGGGAGGGCGGGAAGGAAGGGAAACATGAATATGCAAATAGATGCCTTAGGCAGGGGAGACACTTCAGGATCATGGAAATTACTGTTTTCCCTTGGTTATTCCTACTAGTGTGATTATGAGGAATTTAACTTTATGTTTCTGTTGGCACCCTATTCCATGGGCTAGGGATAGAAGACCTTACAGTAAATAATTCAAGAACGTGGGGCCATATGGAGAAGATGTGAATATATTTCATTTCCCTGAGGATAGATAAGAATCTTATACCGGAACTAAGCTGTGTGGTGTCATTTTACTCCTTGGGACATTAACATCCCATTTCTCCAAGTAACTGGCATTTATAAGAAAGCTTTTGATCTGAAAGAGCCTCACCTTTATGAATTTCACAGGCCTTTTGGAATGCACTGGCCAAAAAAAAAAAAAAAAAAAAGGAATATTCACCATAAAAACTATCCAAGATCTAGGAATATCTGTTGTATCTCTCTCCTCCCATTCCCAGTCACACCAAACACCAGACCAGACACCAGGCTGGGCACTTCTATTATCTCTTGCTAGGTAAATAAGATACCCTGCGTCTGGGGTCTCTGCCTACAGCTCAGTCTCTGTGCTACCCTCATCAATCTTCCTGAAGGACAGCTCTGATCCTGTCAGTCTCCTGCACAGAAATTGCAATGAATCCCTATCTTCTCAATTCAGCCCAAACTTTTTGATCTGAAATTTAACATCCTTCACAATTTAGTTTTAGCTTCCTTAGTAGATTAATCTCCCACAACTTCTGCACAAATAACACTCCATTCTGGTGAAACTGGATGGGCTTCCTTCCCCTGACCGTATGCTGTCTGCCTCCTCCACTGAGGTTCACCACCACGGAGAGTACACACTTCTGAATTCTTATCTGTCCAGTGCCTCCCAGAATTCAAATACAGCCTTGAATGCTACTTCCTTTGCAAATGTTTTCGTATCCTCTTCTTCCACATCATTGGTATATGTGCTTATCCCCTTCCAAAGCCCCAGTAGAAGTTGATCTCAGAATAAGGCACCCCCCATTTTATTTTGCACATTAGCCATCTGAGTTATCAAAGTATCTCCTCCAGCAGGTTGCAAACTCCTCAAAGGCATGGATTGGGTGTAGGATCGGTCTGGTTTCCCCACGGAAACCCACAGTTTTACACTGATGTATATTCCAAAACTGGTCGATATAAAAACTATTTTGGAAGACAAAGGAGAAATAAAATGAGTAAAAGAAGCAACTGGGAAAGATTCTGATACCTGCTGCCTACTTCTGTTGGGAGGCTGTCCCAAGAGCAGTCTCAGGATAGTAGCCTGGCATTTTAAGAGCTGCTTTCAGAAAGTTACTAAAATGTCATTCAACTAACCTTTACTGAATCACTGCTATTTACCAAGTTCTGCACCAGGCATATCAGGTACAATGTTTGATTAGTAATGACCCCTGTCCTCTGGAGGCTAACACAGCCAAGGGAAGGGATTCTATATAAACAGAGAAGTTTAATAAATGTAATAAAAAAAAAAGTTAAAAGGGAAAAGGCATGTGTGTGAAGGAGAATGGGGATAGGGAGTAGTTCACCCTGGATCTGAAAGTCAGAGAGGGCTTCAGGAAGATAGCAACCTTTGACCTCAGTCTTTTTTTTTTTTTTAATTTTATTTATTGATTGATTGATTGATTGACTGACTGACCTCAGTCTTAAAGAAGGACAGCAATTTGCAAGATGGAAGTGGTCATTTTGGCAGAGCGAACAACGCTGTGTACAGGCCTGGAGGACGGTGTGCCTGGGACAGCCATTCATAGTGGCTGCAGCATGGAGTGTGCCCAGTGGGTGAGGCTTTGAGGTCTGGTGGGACCAGCTGGGGCTGGGCCTGCTGAGGAGTTTGCAAAGTCCACATTGTGGGCACCAAGCAGCCAAGAACAGAATCCTAGAATGCACCTGATTTGCAAGGATCCCCCTCCTCACATCATCTTCCCAGTTTTCCCAGCCTGCCGTAGCGCCCCAACCCCACCGTAGGTCAGCTGTGGGCTGGAGCATGTGTATGCTGGCTGCTGAATCATTCTGCAGCACACAGCAGAGCGTCTGAGTTTGGTATTTTGACACTATAAAATATAAGCAGCTCACATGCAAAGATATTCCAGGACAGACCTTTTCAATCATTTGGTCACTTAACCCCATATTCTATGTCTACCCCTAACCGTTCTTCTCATCACACAGGGGAAAAAAATGTACTCTCTCAAGGAGACGAGAGGAAGTGCACTTGTCACCACCAGAAACTCACTGTGCAGCGATTTTGATGAATTTTTTCAGCAGCTGCACTCGCTTGCCCAGCTGGCCGCAGAGCAGGATCTCCGTGGCCACCCAGAGCTGGACTTCATTGCATCTCTGCAGGAGAAGGCTGAGGTTCGCCGTGTGCTCCCCACTGCCTTGTCGGCTGAAGGTGAAGTAGATCAGCTCTTGCTGCGGGAAGACGGATGCGTAACAGCGGTTATTTTTAGCACAGAGACAAGCTGATACAAAAGTCAGTCCGTGTTTAAGGGCTGCCTCAGGTGGCCACTCTCGTATCATAATGTGGCATGAGACGTAATAGTAGATTCAGTTGGAAGCAATGCAGTTTTAGAGACGCCTTGTTAAATAATGATCACCTAGAATCCTCACAGAAAGGTCATTTTTAGAATGTGCAGATGACAGTTTTACATGACAATCTAAGAAGTTCCAAAGTTTAAATCATAGGCTGAATCAAATCCAAACTTCCCGAACTCGGTGTACTGGGAAATCAAGCGGAAACGATTGTCATTAGGATATAGATGCTTTCCATGAGGGTTCTCAGATTGCAGTGTGAATCAGGACCACTTGGAGGCTTAGTACAGCAGCTCGCTGGGCCCCAGCCCCCAAATTTTCTCCTTTAGGATGTCTAAGGTGGTACCCCAAACCTGAGTTTATAACAAGTTCCCAGGTGGTGCTGCTGATGCTAGTCTGGTTACCCACTCTTTGAGAAGAACCACAGGTAAAAGAGTAAAATCATAAAGGGCAAGAGAGTGAGATCAGGGCAAGGTCCTAAACTGACAAAACTGCACAAGACCAGTGACTCTTTTTATAGACTGATCATATGCAGAGCAATAGAAGATATTTGTTTTTATTTAATTATTTATAATTATATATTTATAATCTATAGTATCAGAATTAATTAATTAATTAATTTATTTATTTAAAATTTATTTATTTATTTATTTGGCACAGAGAGAGAGAGCCAAAGAGGGAACACAGCAGGGGGAGTGGGAGAGGGAGAAGCAGGCTCCCCACTGAGCAGGGAGCCCAATGCCAGGCTTGATCCCAGGACCATGGGATCATGACCCGAGCCCAGGGCAGACACCTAATGACTGAGCCACCCAGATGTCCCAATATTTGTTTTTATTTATTTTTTAATTTTTTTTAAAGATTTTATTTATTTGACAGAAACACAGCCAGAGAGGGAACACAAGCAGGGGGAGTGAGAGAGGGAGAAGCAGGCTTCCCACCGAGCAGGGAGCCCGATGTGGGACTCGATCCTGGGTCTCCGGGATCATGACCTGAGCCGAAGGCAGTCGCCCAACCAACTGAGCCACCCAGGCGCCCCTCAATATTTGTTTTTAAATGAAGGGGTGTGTGCACTTGACAGAAGTGACTCCCCTGCTCCCACTGAGAAAGCAGTACAAGCAGGGACACAGCCTACTCTAGTAACATTTCCAAAGACACAAATCATTTAGCTTGAAGGAGTTCACTACTTGCTTTTAAATTTAGATTATTAGCGTTGGCACTTTTTTAAGGAGGACATTTAAAAGACATTCCAAAATGAAAGGGAAGCTCAAGCCCCCAAGTTGGGCATGAATTTCTTCAGAAGGAAAGACTGTTCTGTATTGAAAAATTTCACTACATGGCAAAGCAAATGCAACATATGGTTGCAGAGAGCACTCTCATTTTTCATCTCCTGATTCCTGTGACCCTTTCCACTGGCTACATTTACTCCTTAATTGCCAGTAGCATTTTGCCCCTAATCTACTATCTTATAAATGTTTAAGCTGTCTTCAAGGGGAGGAGTGACGAACATAAAGATTTGAAATCTATCTCCCAAGTTTCAAGAAAGAACTTTAAGTCTTGCAGCACAGTCTAACCATACAGAATGTTCTTGAGGAAAAGAATGACTTTATGTGTATGTTGGTATGTGCATAAATATGGTTCTATGTAACTACTGTGAACTTTATGGAAAAAATAAAAATATCAATATCAAAGTTGTCAAATGTAAAATGGCTTTTCAATTCCATTAGAGCATCATAATTATGCAAATACATAAGTATTTACATGTATAAAATATAGTATTTTTATACTATGGTACACCTATGATTATATTAGGAGCACATAAAGCATGGTCATATATTCTGATTACGTATGTTTGGGTCAGTCTTTCAATGCATTTAAAGTCCCCAAATATCTTTTGGACTATGGCATTGTAGGCAGAATTTCATCACCAGATGATGGATCTTCTTAAAACTTGGTCACATACAAATACTATTTTAAAAGAATACAAAGTTAGGGGTGCCTGGGTGGCTCAGTCATTAGGCATCTATCTGCCTTTGTGATCCTGGGTCCTGGGATGAAGCCCTGCTTGGCAAGAAGCCTGCTTCTCCCTCTCCCACTCCCCCTGCGTGTGTTTCCTGTCTCACTGTATCTCTCTCTGTCAAAAAAAAACCAAAATCTTAAAAACAAGACAAAACTGGGAACTATGATTTAATCTGTTAGAAAAAAAGAATACAACGTTAAGATAGCACTAGCATTTATTTTCTCTTTTCACTTCTTACTTACCTCGTGAATTGAATTAAAGAGACTCCAATCAAAATTCATTAATTCCAGAGCGAGATCCCAAGTGTTCATTCCCAAAATCCTCATCGACTTTTGCTGTGATTCCTCATTTTCTACAAATGGATTCTAAACCAACAGACAGAAGCAAAAGGATCCTCAGTAATTCCCAAATGTTTGGCACTGAACTGGCTGGCCATAGAAAGCCACTAGGAGGCTAGATTAGGAAAGTAATCTTGTATGAGTGCACTTAATATTTTCCCTGGTCTGTTCATCTTTGGTGAGTTACACCAATTTGGGAAACAGCCTTGGAAATGGTAGAATGTGATCAATGATACTTCACTGAGTTAGCCTTCCCCTCCCCCGACACACACACACACACACACACACACACACACACACGCACGCACATGCACGCATCCACAGATCTGATTATAAAACACTGCCCCAGCAGACAGTGTAATGAAAGCGAAAGCCCTGAAATCACTTTGGCTTCTGGTAAGAATTAGTGTGCCAGCAGGTTAGTATAAAAACAAACAAAAGAAATGTCATGGCGTGCTTCAATAAAGACAGACAGGGCTTTCACAGGAAATATGTTTAACGAGCCTCATCCCAGACACACATTTACAAATTTTATTAAAATGCCTGTGGGAAGTGATAAAAATTTAAACAAGAAATAAAAAATAAAAGTTACTTCATTTATACCCCACAGTGGATGATTACTTTAAGTATCCGTTGCTTTATCTACACAAGGAGGTATGAGTCTGAGTACTTCCTTAAAATCTGGCGTGGAAATATTAAATGCCACCAAAACTTTAAATATTTTGTCACTGTTAAATTTATTAAACATTACCTAGCATATTTTCAAAATATTTGATATTTTCTAATTAAAGTAAAAGTTCTCCAGGGGCATCTGGCTGGCTTAGTCAGAGAGCACATGGTATTGGGGTTGCGAGTTTGAGCCCCATTTTGGCTTAGCATTTACTTAAAAAAAAAATTCTCCCATTTTTTTTTTGAGGGGTTGGATTTGAGTACTTAATGACATTAAAATTGTTAATAACTTGGAAAAAAAAAGAATGGGATTTTGCAAAAATAAATGACATGACAGGATGAAGAGAATTTTTCAGATTCCAAATATTGATTCCTTTTTTAAAGCTGCAAAATTATTTGCATTTTACAAGTTTTACTGTTATGAAAAGGTTTTCTAACTTGAAGGGCAACAACAAAAAAAGACAAAAGACCTTCCCAGAGCTTCTCCACAGACTTGATTCTTTTCAGCAGGTCAAGGTACAAATTGTCCCTGTACCCAGAGTGGGACACAGAGGGGAGCTCAATGAGGGCGGACTGAAAGAATGCATGTGCAAATACCAAGTGGGGGAAAGCCCGCACTTCTCAGGGCCTTACTAGTCTGGAACCAAATAGGCCACGCTGCAGGCATTTAGCGGGAGAGCCAAGAGCTGGGAAGTGACATAAATCTCTGCATATTAATTTGGAGATGTAAGGACATTTTTCACCTGGCTTTTTAATCCCTCCTTTTTCTCCCTAAATGCACCCTTTGCCCTGGTACTGCCCTCCGGTTACCCAAGGCTATTTATGGCCTTCTCCAACAAACACTTTCTCTTTCTTTACCCTCAGGGCTCTAATCCCCCTCCCCCCCCTCCTGAGAAGAGCAACTCATCTACATGTCAGTGGAAAGGGTGCTAGTGGTTCCAGCTGTTCTCTCTCTCCCCTTACAATAGTCCATTTCAACTGAAATCTTTTGGAGATAAAACACAGAGCTATGACTCCAATGGGGGACTCTCAGGCAGTGTGCCGAGTTAGTGGTGGAAACACTTGCGGGCAGGAGAGCAACTGGTTCCCTTGGGAACAACATACTTCTTCAGAGCCCCCCATTTATTGCACTAGGGCGTCGTTTAGGCCTGCCTTCCACTCATCTGAAGCGGACCCTGGTCAGTGGTAGGAGAGTGCTCTGGGCGTGCATACCAGGGAACTGAAAAGAAGTCTGTGGGTAGCACCAGGAAGGAGGGCATGGGAGACAAGAGTGTGAATCTCCACCATCACCCAGAAGCTCCAAGGAAGCCAGAGGGTAGATTGTCCTCTTCCCTAGGGAGGGTTAAAGTCAAGCCAGTCTGACTGTTTACTCAAGGATGCTGCGTGGCATCCTGTTCCTCATGGTTCTCTGATGGAATTACGCCATGCACAGACACGGGACCTGTAGGACAGGTGAAGGACACTCCGAAGCAGAAAGGCCCGGGTAAGACAGACGTTTCCCTCTGCTTTGTCCCCTCATCACATACAAATGAAAGCCATGTGCAGGAGCTTCTGAGGCAAATATTATTGGCCTGAAGTCCTAGCACTTCCCCTTCCTTGGCTGCTGGAAGCTAGAGGATGGGACTCCAGCTCTCTCAACTTGACAGGGTTACCGGGAATGTTAAATGAGATACTATACGTCAATTACCCAGCACCTCAGTGTTCTGGTGGGTTGATACATGTAGATAATTTTACATCAAATATTTTTGTTGTAAGCAGTTTTGGTTAACCCATTTGGTATATGCATTCCTCAGTTATAAACACAACAGGAGTTGCTTGGAAAGAACCATCCCAGGAATAGCTCTGTGAAACAGACAAGGCCCGTGCCTCTAGACCATACCATTATGATCGGGCAGAGCCTGCTCTTTATGGGTGATGGGTCAGAGGCCTGATTCTACCAGGAAGAAAACAACCACAAGGCTGAGGTTTTTAGGAAAGTAATAACGACAAATCATCTGCTTCAGCGTAGATGTTCTTACGTTTGAAATGAAAATAACTTACAGCATGGGTTCTACATTTCTTCCAACTCTTACTCCTCACTGGCATTCCATATACCATTGTTATAAGCCCATTTTATGAGGGGAAGGCTGATGACTGACTCTTTCTTCCAGGGAATGCTATGCTCAGTGTGCCCAAGAGACCGAAACAATACAGAGTCTCTTTCCCCCTAAATTTACACAGGGTATATCTCTCAGCCTGATCTTCTCACATCCACCAAAAAAAGAAGGAATGTAGTTAAGATTAATGGAGAGGGGGTCACTTCTCTCATATGGCTTATTTCAGAGGCCCAGCGGGAAGCGGGGTCTGACTTAGGAAAGGTGTACTGGTTTTGATTTGCAAAGGAAGAGCTGTCTGCCAAGTGTACTGCTGGTGAGAGGAGAAAGCAGTTCGGTTGTCTTTCTAACATTCATATAAAACAGACAAAAATATGACTTTAGTCTGCCCTCTGTGTTTCAAATAAAGGCTAAAAGTCCTTACCAAAGTGTCAGCTAGGTTTTTTCGGTAGACATATATCCGACCTGATGCTTCAGGGGTTTTGGAGCTGGCCAAGTCATTTGGCTGAAGTTCATGCTTCTCTTTATTTCAAAAAGAAAAAAAAGAAAAAAAAAAGAGTAATTAGAAACACAAGAATAGTGGTAGGCATATACAGTATACCTAAAGAGTGAAAACTGCCAAGGAAAATATTTAAAAGCAAATAGAATGCAAATTTAATTCAGTTCCACATACTCTGTTCATTGTCCCCAATAGGACCACGGACTTCACTGCTCAGTATCCATAAACTGGAAGCCTTTCGAATTTCCATCTTGTAATATTTAGCCATTTTTTAGAACACAGAACAGTTTAGAGAAGAAAGTAAAATTCACTCATAATCCCATCACTCAGGGATGCCTGGGTGGCTCATTCAGTTAAGAGTCTGACTTGGGCTCAGGTCATGATCCCAGGGTACTGGGATGGAGCCCTTCATTGGGCTCCCTGCTCAGTGAGGAGCCTGCTTCTTCCTCTCCCTCTGCCTGCCCCTTCCCCTGCTTGTATTCTCTCTCTCTCTCTCTGTCAAATAAATAAGTAAAATCTTAAAAAAAAAATCCTATCACTCTAAGATAACCACAGATAACCATAGGATGGTAATGTTGGTAACATTTGCGTTTTTGTTCTCATCTTGACATAAATGTGTGTAAGCAACATCGACACATAGTTATAATTGCAATTATTTATACATATGCACTCATAATTAGTTTGGATACATACATACATATTTTTAGTTATTCCATATATGGTTTTATATTCTGATTTTATTATCAGCACTTACTCACTTGCCAAAATTAATTATGTATATCATGTTTAATTGGTTACATAATAGTCCATCATACCACCATGTAATCTTTCCTCTATTGTTGACCAATTTAATAGTTTCCAGTGTTTCTGTTATATCCATTAGATGGCAAGATATATATAAATACTAGCACAGGGTCTGGCACAGAACAGGGGCTTGATAAACTATTATTGCAGCCATAATATATACTGCTAAAGTCAACATCCTTATGCATAAATCGTTGGCTGCTCACAGATGATTTTTAAAAACAGATTCC
Source organism: Spilogale gracilis (assembly GCA_004023965.1). NCBI lineage: Eukaryota > Metazoa > Chordata > Mammalia > Carnivora > Mephitidae > Spilogale > Spilogale gracilis. The sequence continues at coordinate 82,328 of PITA01005702.1, read as the reverse complement.
CAGAAATGAAAGTACTAGGTCAAAAGGGAAATGGATATTTTTTAAAGTTTTTTTTTTTTTTAAAGATTTTATTTATTTATTTGACAGTGAGAAACACAGCCAGAGAGGGAACACAAGCAGAGGGACTGAGAGAGGGAGAAGCAGGCTTCCCGCCGAGCAGGGAGCCCCATGTGGGGCTCGATCCCGGGTCTCTAGGATCATGACCTGAGCCGAAAGCAGTCGCTTAACCAACTGAGCCCACCCAGGCGTCCCTTTTTTTAAGTTTTTGATACAAACTGCCAAATTGCCTTCAAATTCTTACACTAACCAACACTGATCAGTCCTTGTGGTAAGTTTGCTATTTCGCTAAAACCAAAAATAGGTTTCTCACTTTATTTTAAATTTCTTGACCACTGGAAAAGCCAAGTATTTTTTATGTATTCTTCTATTTCCCTTATTACAAATTATTCCTGTCCCTCAGCCATTTTTCTACCATCATTGGAGCTCTCTTAAAACACAATAGCCTTCTTTGTAGAAAAATGTTCTCCTCCTAACTACAAATTACAGATGGGAATTGACTAAATGAATCCTCAAGTTTATTGTACTGTAACATAATCAGCTTCTAAGTCAGGCTTTTAGTTACCCAGCGTGGCCGGGGAATACTATATTCCATGTATCTTCTTCTAGATAACTTAATCAGTTCAAAGGCCAGATTTTGTTTTGAACATTTCTGCTTAATACAGAGCACACAAATGATAATCCAATATATTCTTTATGGCCCAGCATTACAAAGATCAATAGCACTGTCATGTCAGGCCGTTGACGTGTGTGGTAAATGGTCCCACATGACTGGGCCCTGAAGTTCTTCCATCTCTCCTCCCTCTTTCTCTAGCTACAATTTCTTGCAGCCCTGTGTGTGCTCATGTCTACCTTACATCAGAATTTATGAGAGCCATACAGCATAAAGTGCCGTGGCCTTCTGACAGTAACTTTTCCATTTTCTGGGAAATATATATATTTTTTATTTTCAGGTTTCTTGCTATACTCTAAAAGATAAAAGCTCATAGAATTTTAAGCTCTGAAAAAGTAGGTAGGTAGGTTTCTGTTACTACATACATTACACCTACTCTGGGTATAAAACAGCTAGAAACCTACTGAAAGCCATGAGGATAATAGTCCCAGTTCTTTTAGACAAATCCACAAAAACTACAACATCTGCAACATCTTTAAACTTTTTTTGGCAAAAAGAAAATGAGAGTAGATCTCACTGTCATTTCATTTTGTAGTAGTATTTAAAGGATACTTTACTGAAAACTAGGTGACTAGAGCAAGGACTACATTAAACACTGTTTTTTTCCCCTTCTTTTTCTTCGTCAAGCATTATTGTTTGGAGGATATTAAGCTGCAGGTGGACAGGTTCTTAAGAGACAAAGTCCTAGTTGATGGGAAATGATGGCACGTATCCAAATCTGTGGGATAATTCAAGAGATAAGCTGATATTTCTAGAGAAGACTAGCAATGAGTCTATACACATTAGAACAACATTGGCCTCCCTGATGAATCTAATTTAATAGAGTGTAAAAATGGTATTTCATGGGCATCAAATAGGTAATGGATAGTAAAAGAGCTACTCATTACTCTCCAGATTCACACTGTGCCTCTGGGTTGACTTGGCATCAGCCCCAAGGGAAATGGGTCTCAGTCGTGCTGCCAAGTTCACTCAGGGTCCTTCCTCCTCCATGATGGGGACCCAATGACTACATTCTATAATGGTACTGTCTTGACAGGCAAATGTTGGTTTTGGTGAAGTGTAATATTATTTAGAATCATTTAATATTTTCGGTCACTTAAAATTAAATATAATACACATTCATATCTCTCTGGAATGCCCGAAATATTTTATTAAAAATTCAATACCGATTAAAATTTATTAGTCCAGACCTTTCTTCCACTTTTGCTCTTTTTCTCTAGATAATGTTTTGATGGGATACACAAGTAGGGCCCCTTGAGAGGGAGAACAGACTCCCATTAGGCCAGGAAAAAGGGTTATAAGGTTTGCATGTGCAATCCACTAGCTTATAGGACCATTTTTACCTGCTTCTGAGTAACAAAAGCAAGAGAAGATTCTGTCATGGAAATGCTTTAACACCAAGTTAAATTCTGATCTTCTCCTCCTTCCCCTAGCATGGTAACAAAGAGTAAACAGAAATACCGGTTATCTGCTCCTCCCTCCTCCTCTTGCCCCATCTCTGGTTGATTAGCTCACACAGTACTCCCATTTTTCAACTACTGATGCTAAGTCACTTTCTTTGAATTCTTCTCAGAGTTAATGAGATATTAAATAAAGACCGTTAACCAAAAAGGAGGCCAGCAACATTGGGATCACACAGGCCCCAGTGAAAAAGAAGGGGTCTGTTCAGGTCACATAGATCAATAGTGTCAGCTTGTAAGCTACATGATCTTATTCAAAACAGACAATAAACCATTCTCTGAGGATAAATAAGGCCCGGAAAAAGGAAAAGCTATAACCAGACCTCACTCCCCACATCCACCTGAATGAACACTGCCTGTGAGCTTGCAGCATATTGGAGTTTTTATTTCCTTCAACAGGGAGTCTTTTTAAGTATTAAACTGTCAGCCAGCAACATGACTAGTGCAAGGCTGTCTTTCTTTTTCCTTCCTAAAGTAATTTCATTCTTTAGCAATTTCCCAAGTTAATTTAAATATGAAAGTAGAAGCTTATCTAGAGCATAAAATATGAAAAGCTTTATAATATATTTCAAAACACTGGCACAGCCCTTTATTCAATTCTTGGGGAGGAAATTCAGGATCCCAAAGCATCCAGCTGTTGTCATGGAAACGCCTCTGCTAGGCAGCTTCTTATTGTTACTGTGGTCATCCAGCTGCGGACCCAGAAGGGACAAGTGTCCGATTTACTCTATAAAAATGTCGACTTTTCTCCTTTCAGAGAGGACCCGGGGAAGGATTACTATTCCAGGACAGAAAACAGTTTACCCCCAGAGAATGTGACGGCCACCAGAGCCAGATCCTCCTCTGCGTGCTGGATCTTTTCTGCTACAACTTTCAGGATCTCATGTGCGGTACTGGAAACTTTGGCCTTCACACTGACATAGGAGTGCTCCGTGATGTACACGCGGCAAAGAACTGCACACAACACAAGAATTGTTAGTCAATAGAGTGCTTTTGCCTGAGGTATAGACTTTTTCAAGTGAAGGCATTCACCTGCCTATTCCCTTCAGTAGAAAACCACAAACTCGATTTACAGATTTCTGTCTGCACATGGGTGCCTGAGGGGGTCCACAGAGAAACAGGTGCTTGGCCACACAGGAGATGCAAATGTTATAAAGCTGCTGAATGAGCATGCCAAGGATTTAGGGTTCCCAAACTGTAATGAGAGACCCTTGTCACGAAAGCCACGAGCTCACGGTGGAGAGCGCCTGACGGTGGAGCGTGCCTGACGATGGGACCAGGGAATGGAGGTGGGGGGCACATGAACTCTAGCTCTGAGTCCCTTCTTTGAGGGTTACTGAGATTTCCCAAAGCACTATATTAAGATACGCTACTCATAAATTTTTATTTTACACTCCATTTCTGGATGGTCACAGTTGGCTCAATCAGGAACACCCCATTTTTCTATTAGAGCTCTCAGAAGCTTATCTTAAAAAATCTGCCAGTTTGCCACGGTTTTTGTGTTCAGGCATCTTTTTTTTTTTTTTTTTTTTTTTAAAGATTTTATTTATGTATTTGACAGAGAGAAACACAGCCAGAGAGGGAACACAGGCAGGGGGAGCGAGAGAGGGAGAAGCAGGCCTCCTGCCGAGCAGGGAACCCGATATGGGGCTCGATCCCGGATCTCCGGGATCATGACCCGAGCCGAAGGCAGTCGCTCAACCAACTGAGCCACCCAGGCACCCCTGTGTTCAGGCATCTTGATCATTCAATAATGATGTCCCTGATCAAGATGAGTGAGTTTGGTTTCCACACAGAAGTCACATTTCTAGCCCTTTAAATGTCCTTTTTATTGCCTGCAGTGCAAATAATTATTTTTTTTATCTTTTTTTAAAAAAGATTTTATTTATTTATTTGACAGTGAGAGAGAGCATGAGAAGGGAGAAGGTCAGAGGGAGAAAGAGACTCCCCGCAGAGCTGGGAGTCTGATGTGGGACTCGATCCTGGGATTCCAGGATCATGACCCAAGCTGAAGGCAGTGGCTTAACCACTGAGCCACTCAGGCGCCCCAGTAGTGCAAATAATTATTACCTGGTCATCATCACTACCAGGGTGACTCAGGATCCTGGAAAACATTTTCTTTATCATTTGAGAGCAGAAGCTGTTTACCAGCAGTGGAGATAACTGATATATTATTTTGTCTCTTACAGCAACTTTGAATTATAAAAGACTAGCTTCTTTCAAAAAGATAATACACTTAGGTGGTGCCTGGGTGGCTCAGTTGGTTAAGCAACTGCCTTCGGCTCAGGTCATGATCCCGGAGACCCGAGATCAAGCCCCACATCGGGTGCCCTGCTCGGCGGGAAGCATGCTTCTCCCTCTCTCACTCCTCCTGCTTGTTTTTCCTTTCTAGCTGTGTTTCTCTCTGTCAAATAAATAACATCTTTTTTTAAAAAAAAGATAATATACTTAGATATTCTTCTTTGCCATGTTGTAAGAAATAAAAAACAAAGGCGGAGCACAGTTCCTCGAGAGATCTTATATGTAATTGAAAGGGCTCCCCATGGGGTGCCTGAGTGGTTCAGTTGTTGGGAGGCTGCCTTCAGCTTGGGTTGTGATCCCAGGGTCCTGGGATCAAACCCCATATCAGGCTCCCTGCTCAGCATCTGGAAGCCTGCTTCTCCCTCTCCCATTCCCCTTGCTTGTGTTCCTGCTCTTACTGTCTCTCTCTGTCAAATAAATAAATAAAACCTTAAAAAAATAATAAAGCCCCCACCCTCCAATAAACACAGGATGGTCCCCACATAAAGGCAAATGAAGCAAAAGAAAAACAATGAGTTTACATGTAGGAACCTCAAAGTAAACACACCACTGGAAGGCACTGACAATATTTTGGTCTTGGTTTGGTTCGGTATGTCACCAAAACAACATCTAACAAATAGTTGTTTTGTATGTAGTCAACAGACACGTGAGAGGCAAAAAAAATGTTTTGCTTCCACAGAGAAATAACATTTTTGAGCAGGACAAGATTCAATGCACAAACCACTGAATGTGAGGAAAGCTTACAACCTGCTTAATAAACTGATGAACAAAACAAGGCCAAAGGTCTTGAAATACCTCTACTCTTTGTAACTCAGTTTGGGAGATTATCCGATTAAACTGCAAAACAAATCAGCCTGGAGGATCAGTAACTAAGGAATTAGGAGGTAAGATCATTTCTTTCCCAGCTTGCACAAACCAAACAGTATGTAGCAGAAGCATGGGTGTGTTGTTTAAGTACGTGAGAAACTGAGCAATCAGGAAACGTTCACACTTAGAATTTCAGCTCAGAGAAGTGAGCTCAAAGAGAAGTCTCCTAGTCACAAGAGCCTGAATGTTTCCATTGTTGTGTTTCCCCAGGCTCAGCACTTGACTCAACCTTTATGCAAACAGGAGGAATCCATTTCCTGTTCTGTTACAAGAAGGCAGCACCTTCATGGAGCTAAAGCTCATCCCCGCCCCCTCCACTGTACAAGCAGTCTTCAGAGTGGGTCCCCAGCTCCCGGGAGCTCTGTCAACCCGGGGCACCCGGAGCGGTGGGGAGCGCTGGGAAGCGCTGACTGAGGGTGGGGAGACTGGGCGAGCAGCCCTGCCTTGCAGGGGATTGCAGCAGCACTCCCTTCCTTCCGCTCTTCTTGCCAAGAGTCTCTCCTCTTCATCTCAGGGACTCACCCCACCAAAGTCGCACACATTGGCTTTAATGTACTTTCCTGTCAGTCCCAGACAATGGGCTGGCAGAGCAAGGGAGAAAGCGAGAGGAACAGGTGGTACCTTCCAGGCAATTCTGCACCTCTCCTTAAGAAAGTAAAGAAGCTCTTCAAAGTCTTCTTTCCTTCCTTCCAAATTAGAAAGTCCTTGGCCCCTGAGGCACTGGTGTAGGATCAAGAAAATGGCAACACTTGAAGCAAGAAAATAACCACCAGGACCCATATTGGGTGTGAACACACTGTCGCAAGGGTGTGGGCTGGAAATGCTCCAAGGCGGGCTGATGTGTTAATGCTGGAGAAGGAGAGTGATTAACCGCTACTCCACCCACCCCCAACCCCCCTACCCCAAATCACACTCACTTTCCTCTGTTTCAGCCACAGTTCCTCTATGCTGGAGCCAGTTCTCCTTAAGACTGAATTGGTGGAAAAGGGCTTTATTCTGTGAGAAGCAAGAAAGAGAACAATGAATGAATGCATTCCTGCCCTTTGGAAAACCATAGCAGTTTACAATGTGTTCCAAAAGAGCTAGCCAATTTTTCTTTCTTTCTTTTTTAAAATATGAAATCCACCCATCCAATTTAGGGAATAAACAAGGAGTTGCCTCTATTCATGCATGTGGAGGTAAAGATTCTGAGCAACAGAGTAGACCTTGGCCAAAGCCAGGAGCAAGCAAAAAGTTCTTATAATTATTCCCTGCAACATACTGGAACATACTGGCCTGACTTTGAACCTCTGGCTATTTCAGATATCTGCAGATCCTTCTCTAGACAGAAATATTCCAACATTCACCATGCTTCTGGATCAAATAACTTTGAGATGGTTGCGTACTTCTGCTGTAGCCCAAGGACTTGCTTAAGGGAACTGAGTACATTATTCACTAGGATTATCCACCTGAGAGATCAGCTTCTATGAAACGTGTGCCTGACATCTCATTTTGCATCTCCCCTTCAAGGTGAATAGGAAACACATTCTTCCTTTCTTTTTCTGTCCAGTTGAAAAGTATAAACCTTTTGCTTATTACTAGATTACTAGATCCTTGCAGTCAAGATTCTTGCCTGCATTTTTTTTTTTTTGCATCAATGTGGAGAAACTCTGAGATTCCAAAAACATGCAGAATGTCAAGTCAAGAGCACGTGGCCAGCACCCAGCACAGACAAGGCAAAGTGAAGCAGCAAAGTCCACATAAGCCACAGCTCCAGGCTTCCCTGCCTGCCCGTGGTCTGCTTGAGGCAGGATTCATTTTAATTATGAAGAACTGCCAACTGAGGCAAAGCAAGGTCTCCCAAATTGGTGGCCCCATTTCCAATAAAGAAAGCTCTGCCTCACCTTCTTTTGTGGTGAATATTCATCTACAGTGCTGAAAGAAAAAGGACAAGAAGTCAGTCTTTAACCCAAACCTAGAATAATGCAGTGATTGTCACAGAAGACTAATTTTCAGGCACTGGGAGAGGTTTTTGCTTTTCAGAAAGAAAAACATGGTATTCATTAGGTTGCTATGTATAACACCCTTGACCTTGGGTTCTGGGTTTCCACTGAATAAGGAAGAAAAGATGCTCTCTGCTCAATGGGTATATTTTACTTTCTATGCACAAAAAGTGAGTACTGAAGGTAGAAGTAGATTTAGTCAGTCCACAGAACTCTTAAATTTTCTCATATACTGAGAGATTTGGGGTGAAATTCTTGTTATTCAGATGGTTCAGTTAGCCAAGGCACATCTTTTCCAGAATGTTTCCATGTATGGAAAAAGTAGGGGACATTCTATAGGTCCTCAGCTCAAATCTTTTTCTAGAATCTAGAGATAGCTCATAATCTTTTACCAAAAAGGAAAGAGTTGTATCTTATCTAATTTTCTTATTTTAATCTATTATTTCTCATTTTATGTGTTTTTTTTTATAAATGGGATGTATTAAGTTCCATTAATGTATTGAATGCATTTAAATGCATTAAACCATGAATTAAAGTTTCCCAAGGGTAACCAGGCCTGCCTCACAGCAGAGACCAGCTTTCACATGGAGGATTATTTTGATGTAAAGGTTGTCTCTCTTCTTCTTTCCGGTTTCATTTACTTGCTCACATTTTCATACTCATCTTAGGGGCTGAGAACTTATTAATGGTGTAGACCATGACAAAGAACATCACCCAAATTCCCAACTTGTGTTTCTGACAGTGTCCTAAACTGCGTCTCATTTCTGAATTTCTACATGTGTGATTTTCATGACTGAGGACTAAAGCTGATGCACGATTTGTTTGTGCCCTAAGATCAATTTATATAGACATTTAATTTGCATTAGGCTCTCTCTTTCCTAAAGTTAGGTCAGGCTTTAAGTCTCAAATTATTCATCTGAAAGGCCTGAATTAACATTTTTTACCAGAAGTGCCTCTGTGACTGCTGAAATCTTCATAGAAGTTTCTCACAACTTGACAAAACATGCATTTCATGTTTACTGAATAGAAAGTACACTGTAAATCAGAGAACAGTTTTTCCTTTCAGATTAACTTTGCAGTTCTATCTGAAAACTGAATAATGACCTCATGTTTTCATTCACCAAAATTAATAAGGAGAGTTAGTGGAAAATCAGGTATTGGCAATCTGAAAGACTAATGAGAGACACCTCCGGGTACTTACACATGCCAAAAGTCAGGGAGTAAATGATAAAGAAGCCCCAGGGAATCCATAAAATAGAACATTAAAAATACTTCATGACTTGCTGAAAATTATTTCTAAAACCTTTTTTCCCCTATTCCGTTAGCAACAGCTATGAGAGCCCCAAATGACAAGTGAGATATTTACACCTTTAAAATTAAATAAGTTATTAAAAATTATTTTTATGTATCCAGGTTGTTATGGCTCAGTTGGTTTCTATCATATCAAACAGTGTTAAAACAAAATTGCCAATATTAAAAAAACGGAAATCTTGCCATATGCAATAACGTAGATGGAATCAGAGGGTATTAGGCTAAGTGATATAAGTCAATAAGAGAAAGACAATTATCATATGAGCTCAATGATATGAGGAATTCGAGAAGGCAGAGGATCATAGGGGAAGAGAGGAAAAAAAATGAAACAAGACAAAACCAGAGAGGGAGACAAACCATAAGAGCCTCTTAGTCTCAGGAAAGAAAGTGAGAATTGCTGGAGGGGAGAGGATGGAAGGGATGGGTGGCTGGGTGATGGGCACTGGGGAGGGTATGTGCTATGGTGAGTGCTGTGAATTGTGTAAGACTGATGATTCACAGACCTATAGCCCTGAAACAAATAATACATTATATGTTAATAAAAAAAAATTAAAAAACTAAAAAATAAATCGGCATATAAGTGGGAAAGAAATAAGCTTGATTTTGTGTTCATTCATTTTGATACAGACACAAAATACACAATTCACTACTAGAGAAGCTAAGGAATCAAGGGATTCCAGATTCAAAGTGTCCAAGATGAACTTTGTAAGACACTAGAATTCTATCACATTTGCTGCTTTCTTTTATTAACTGTAACACAGAAAATTAGGTACTCACTGACGACGGTGCATTCCAAGTATCTTCTGAAATTCTTTCAATTCCTTTTCAAGTATTGGGTATTCATATACATCATCCAGTACATTCCTGTATATGGTCTGGGGGATGAGGGGAGAAAGAAAAATGGTGGTGAAATGCCTATTTTGTAAGGATTAGGACTCACACAATGGTTAACCTGGTGAGGGGATAGGTGGAATGAGGGATCACGCAGGGGTTAGACCAGTACCAGTGAGATCCTCGGTAGGATTTCGCCTCCTAGCCCCTCACTCAACTGTGAGGCTCTGTCACAGCTGTCAGGGGTCATAAGTAGTTATGATGGCATAGCAAAGGAAATGCTGGCAGCCTAGAGACACCTGGAAGGCTAGTAAAGATTTCTGTGCCTGTTCTGTATTAAAAAAATAATATCCATATAGTCACTTGGAAAGGAAAAAAATCGACTGAATCTTATTACCCAGTTGTTTTGAAAGTAACATTAGTTTTTGGGGCACCTGGGTGGCTTAGTCAGTAAAGCATCTGCTTTGGGCTCAGGTCATGATCCCAAAGTCCTGGGAATGCACCCTGCATTGGGCTCCCTGTTCTGCCAGGAGCCTGCTTCTCCATCTACCTCTACCTCTGCTGCTCCCCTGCTTGTGCTCTCTTTCAGATAAATAAAATCTTAAAAAAGAAAAGAAAACAACACTAGTTTAGGCACAGAGTTGGTTAAACTGGTTCTTAGCTGGATGTCTAAAGGACACCTGACTTTTGAAATCAAAGTGAATTCCTTCATGAAAGGCAAAATCAGTTTGAATGCCCGTCCATTCTGAAATAGACCTGCTCCCTGCTCAAATTCCATTCTATCCTTTCTCTGTGTTAACCTGCATAGCTAATATGGTTTTGGTGGCCAAGGGCGTCCAACTGTCTACATATTGTCTCCAGAGAATCAGCTGTGTTCGAAAGGTATTGGGCATGGAGCCTATTTAAAAAAAAAGCAAGAAAAATATATCGGTTTATCTAATTCCAAATGTAAATCTAAGTTATTACCGATTTTGAAAGTTATTTTTTCTCAAAATTCATCATGGTTTAAAAACCTTTCATAATGTGTATCTTGTCAATGTCATTTTTAAATGATAAGTAATGTTTTATCCAAATATTGTATATATGGGACCAGTTAGTTCAAAGTCAGAATAAATGTCAACATAATGAATAGTGTCAAGTATTCAGGTATGTTTTACCTACCTTAATTATTTCATCTGTAATCAAAATTCCCATGACTTATATAAAATAACCTTAAATTAGCAAATGTAAAACTAGAAGCCTATATTTTTTTCATAATGAATTATTTTCAATTAAAAAACTTTCTATGTACAGAATATCAGGCCTCAAAAATCAAAACAGGGGCACCTGGGTGGCTCAGTTGTTAGGTATTGGCCTTCAGCTCAGGTCACAATCCCAGGGTCCTGGGATCAGCCCCATATCGGGCTTCCTGCTCCATGGGGAGCCTGCTTCTCCCTCTTTTCCCTACCCCCCCTGCTGATTTCTCCTGCTCACTCACTCCCTCTCTCTCAAACAAATAAAATCTTAAAAAAATCAAAATGAATTAATATTTTCTTTGAGTCACAGCTTATGTATGACAAAAAGTTGCATGACTGTCATCTACAAAGTAGATTTTTGTATTGAAAAATACTGAAAATATTGTATTGAAAAAATACTGAAAATAAAATGTCATTTAGCATCAAAGACTATCTTGAAGTTTTACATTACCTTTAAGAACATTTTTGAATGTTCGTCTTCATGTAACCAGTCTTTGTAGAGAGCAATCCATTGGGACACAAGATGCAAAACCTTACGCTTCCGACAAGGAACATCTGAGTTTTCTTCTTTGCCTTGATACTTCTTAGCAGAATAGGTGCAGATGGTTAAGAGAGACTATTGCATTGTTGGAAATATTACATTGTACTCTTTTTTAAAAAATTTGACAGAGAGAAACACAGCCAGACAAGGAACACAAGCATAGGGAGTGAGAGAGGGAGAAGCAGGCTTCCCACCGAGCAGGCAGCCTGATGCGGGGCTTGATCCCTGGACTCTGGGATCATGACCTGAGCTGAAGGCAGAGGTTTAACCACTGAGCCACCCAGGCACCCCTGCATTGTACTCTTTAATTGAAAATATGAAGAGATCCATATATTCTTCTTTTCACAAAACATGCTAAACTATTTGCCAAAGAATCTGCAAATATCTAAGCATGTGGGAAGGAAAGAGTATGCGTAGCAAGAGCAAAAGGCGTGCACCAGAAAGAGTAAAGGTAATTAAACCCAGGAAAATGATGTCCACGTGCTCGGTGGCAGGTCGTGAAGGTTAATTAGATGATGTGCACTGATAGCTGCTGACACAGTTCCACGGGTAGCATGGGTCGATGCCACCATGAAGAGATTCTAAGTGGCCCACGAATGTCAAGGGTGGCTACAGCAGAGCTGGCCTCATTTCATAGGTAGACACTTTTCATAAAAGTTACATCAGAACTAGGCCAGATATCCTTTGATCTTCAGAAATTCAGCATTTATAAAAGCAATCACTTCTCAGTTAGCCCCAGTGAGCACTAATTTCTGGAGCATAGTTGGAGGTATGATTTAAATGCCCACCCCCAGGAATTTGCTTGACAAAAAGGACTGGATAAGCACATAAACATGATAAAAAAAGACTGCTACTTTTCATTCTCACTGGAATTTAAAAAAGTAAAATAGGAATAACCTAAAGGCATCAACCACTGTGGATAGTTAACTAAATTATCACATATCCACTAATTGGCAATCTGCAGTCATAAAACTGATGGTTTAGTGGTGCATTTATGGATGGCGAACATTCAGTGTATTGTTGAGCAGGACAGCAAGCAAGAAAATATGTTGGGATCATCCACTTCCATTAACCATCCTTATTTATAAGAAAAAATTCATCACCCAGAATGATATATATTGGAAGTTAACAGCGACTAACTGTAGTGTTCAAATTACATAAAAATAACAATCTCCAAAGCAATACGCTTAAAGCCTTGGGAATGATACGGAAGCTGGGCATTTTCCAAACCAACCTCGTGTTTTTGTTCCCCAAATTTTCATTTCTGACTATCTTGGACACACTGGAAAGTTACATAGAAAAAGGAAATGCTATGGTACCAAAGACAGGTGGCTTTGGGGTTGCTGGACAAGATTCTCCACCATTTAATGCTGATATATAACTACAAAATAGGAATATCTATGCCAGCCTTTGTAAATATTTTAAAACATATTTTAGTCACTGTCTCCCTAATCTGCAAAAATACATTCATGCCACTTGAGCTTTTTCTTTTTATTTTTTTATTTCTGTGTGAGAAACAGACTCAGGCAAACACACAAAGAATCTGTTAAACCATCCATTTTCCCCTGATTTTCTCTTAACAGACAAAATATAAAATTTTATGGCTTACATTATTTCCACTTGTACAAAGGTCATGGTCTTCTTTTCCTGTGACTATCATGGCCTAACTAACATAAAAAAGAAAACCTAGAAAATTAGGAGGTACTAACAACTTCTTTCTTTTAGGTCAGCATGTGTAAGTCAGGAGGTGGGCTTTTAATTACCACTGTATCTATGTTCTGCAATTACAGACCTGCAGGATAGAGCCATTTCAGGGACTGAAATGTGAACGGTCCTTCTCCATTTACAGCTACTACCACTGATTTGCTTCATCTTGTTCTGCCCACAAGATGTATTTTTTTTTAAAAAGTTTATGATTAAATTTAATATTTGGATTGTTTTGTTTTCTTTATCAGCGTGTATTTTCTCTTACACATTTTGCCCATGCTAGATAATATTGATTTTATAAATGTAGCCAGAGGTGGGGAATAATGGGAAGGCATTGGATGATAACTACACTTTCAGTGTAGGGCACTGAACATTAGCTAGCCTAAGGCTGGGAGCTTACATAATGCTTTTTATGATAATAAAAGCCAAAAAGTATAAAATTCTATCACAGTAAAAGTACCCATCTAAGATATCCAAATACAGCATAAATGGCTCAAATCTGTAAATAATGTTTGAAAACAATGGGAGACAATCAATAAAAACTAATTCAGACCACTCCTGAGAAGGTAATGGTAGTGGGATATGTAAGATAGCTTCACTAAGGAGTATAATCTCTCAAATTAAATAATCTCTCAAATTAAATATAGAGCCATATTTTATTTGTAGTTTGTATTATTTTACCAAAAGTAGAGTATGGATTTCATGGGTTTTGATAATTATTAAAAGGCTGCTAAGAATCTGAACTAAATTTTCATAAAAATGTCTTGGTCAAAGACTCAAAACATGGTCATATCCAAGTGAAGCTTTAGATATTCTTCAGGGAAATTCTATAAGGCAATAAATTACTTAATAATAATCACAGATAATCCTAGTATACTATTTATTTATTTACTTTTATTTAGAGAGATAGAGCTGTACAGAGGGGCCGAGGGAGAAAGAGAATCTTAAGCAGGTCCCACGCCTAGCAGGGAGCCTGACATGGGCCTTGATCTCAGGACCTAAGATCATGATATGAGCTGAAATCAAGAGTTGAGTGTTTAACCGACTGAGCCACCCAGGTGCCCCTATTAGGATCCTATTTAAAAACAATGGTTTGGAGGCATCTGTTTGCTATGAAACAAACAATATCGTTTAATGGATGGTAAAACTTTCAGAAAAGCTGTTAGCATTAAAATGTAGAAGAAATTAGCCCATAGTTATTTTTCTAAAACACTGTTAAAGAAGAACTTGAAAACCTTGTAATTATTACAGAATTTCTTAGTAACACCCACTTGGAAGCTGTGGAAGAAATCTGTTTTTAAAGTTCTCCAAATTCAAAAGGAGTAATGTTTCAAGCTCAGTTTTATGAACCAGTTCAAAAAAGCTTTCCAAGAAATGTAGCTTTGTGTGGCCATATGGACATAGCAAAGCACTACCCAGTAATCACAATTTCTAGTTTATATATTTATTAAGAGAGATTTTATTTCACTTATGCCCTTTATGGAGTTTTAAGGTATTCTTTTAAGCAGGAAAGGCTATCAAGTAGGAGAGTAATGTAAAAATTATTTTATAGGAAAAGAATTACCAAGACCATTACTGTTAGGGTTCAATAATACTCAAGTATATGCAAAAAAAAAAAAAAAAAAATTCCGTCTTCCTAAAAATGTTTACCTGGGCTCTAATGGAATCCAGTTTGGTTTGATAAATACCTGATAGTTAACAGGCTTCTTCAATGCTTCTAGCACACCTTCTTTGCACATTGTGAGTCAAGAAGCCCATATGGAGACTGAGTAAGTTTACTTGGCTTGGCTTTTTGGCCTTTTCATCTGTTGCATCTCTTCTAGTTCACGTATCAAATCATAAAGCTTTCTTAACTAGTCATTAATCTTCTCATCACACTAGTCATTCTAATAGCACATGTCTTAACATAGCTTCTGAAAGATGACAGTTGATAAGGGGGTAGTTTCGACCTCCCACATGGGGGACAGCTCACCTGGCCGCAGGACATTTTCCGAGAAACACGGAGTCATGTATGTTTGTTTTCCTGCCCAAGTCCCTGGCACTAACCATCTGATTGTCTTAAAGTTCACTTACTGCCCGTCCACTCAACTCTTGCCTCAGGGCTTTACCCAGTGGGCCAACTTACCTCCAGATTTCTCAAGTCTTGAGACCTACTTTTGAAGAAAACATAATGCAAACAGTACAATTTACCCACATCCCAGAAGGTGAAAACAGCCACTCTGCCTCCAGTTCCTCCTGTCTATTCTGTCTCATTTCATCTTTTACCTTGGATATCATTGCATTAATATTTAACAGATCCACACTCTACAGAGGGGCTGAGTAAATTAAGAAAGACAGTTAATTCCTAATGTGAGACATCTGTCTGAGAGGAAGCCAACACAGCATCCTGAAGTTAATGAAGGATATTGCCTCAACAGCGCCTGGCACAAGTCATCAGTTGTCATGAAGACAGTATACGTGAGAAGGAAGTCATCAAGGAGGGTCTCTGCAAAGAAAGAGAAACAAACACAAGATAAGCACACCAGTGATAAGAAGCTTATCCAGGCTCTGGAAGAGCGAAGAGCGTGTGCGGCAGAAATATGATAAATGGTGGTGGGTGTGGGAGGGGTCAGGATAGGGGAATTTTAGCCACAAAATACATTATTTGTTGAAGACTTTTTAAACTCCTTACACAGAATACCTCAAGCAGTGGATTATTTTTTTGTTGCAAGGCTCTCTAAACATACAACTTTTGTCATCTTTTTCACTCCCTAAAACATCATTTATTTTTGTGGGTAAAAATGTTACGGAAAACCAATGCATAAATAATGTCCTTTAAAATTTTTTTTAGTATTTCTGGGGTATGTACTCCAGTTTTCCAAGGAATGAAGCCCACATGTTCTAAAAATTAAGGCTTTCTAAAGTCATTTACCTAAGTCTAGGGCAAGAACAACAGATAATCAAACTTAGAGGATGCATAATAGGTTCCAAGGCCATTCACCTTTCTCTCTCAAATGCATCTGTAAGAAGTTGGGGACGTGGTGGGTGATGTTACTGCTATGGAGAGAGACAGAGCAGGGATAATGTACCACAATATACTCCTTCCCAATCCCTTCCCTACCTCCTCAACTGACAAAAACAGCTTTGACTTTTATTGCCTCTTGGGCTTGAGTGTTCTTGGAGAAGTCCAGCTTGCATGTAATATGGAACAGCTAGACAGGTAAACTCTGACCCCCAGTATCATTTCCAAATTGATAGAAAAATTACATGCAGAATGCAAAGTAGAGCTCTTGCCATAATTGTCTTTACCCAACCTCCTTAACTTAAAATTCATTTTACTATATGATTTCATTTTTATGTCCTTTACATCCTGGACATAAGTTTCTAGTAATTTGAAATACTAATTAATCAGTTGTAAGAATAAACTTGTACACACAATAGCATTTATGCTCTCTAAGGGCTATATTAAGTGTGTAAGCGGAAAGAATTGTCCTCTATAGAGTTCTGAAGGTCTATGTTGAGGACTGGAAAAATTCCACATTTTTTAGAAATGACCAATAACATTTACGGTAAAAACTGATCAATGTGAAACAACAAAGCTATGTTTACGAATATAAATCTCTGATATAAAGAGGTACTGACATCTCCAGTCCTTATCAGCTGCCCTGCTTAATTAATTCTGTTTTGTTTGACTGCAGAACATCAAGATAATCCCAATTTACACCAATAAGTGATTGCAAATAGTCACGTAAAAAAAAAAACAACCACAAAACAAAACTTGCTTTCCAAAATGCTTGCAAAATGGCCTTAAGTGAAATGAACCAGAGATGCTAATAAAGAGAATTAACAAAGTTTTTTCAAAGATGTTTACTTATTTATGCTAAGTAACAGTATGTCTTATTTAAAAAGTAAGTTAAATGGCACCTATAATGTCAAATAAGCCTACACTTATAATGTATCCTACCACAATAAATTAATAGTCACTGCTTCAGCTTACTGTTACTTGTAAAAGTTCTCAAACAGGTGTGTCTGGGTCTTGCTAGGCATAAACTAAGACCTGTCCACTGTAAGTATGTAAGGGGAAAGAACAGCCTGCTGTAGAGCTCTACAGCTCTATGCTGAAGGTAACTGTGGGAGTATGGCCAGCTGGACAATGTAATGTGAACACACACACTCAGCCTGCACTCAGAAGGCCTGGGAGCTCTCTCCTAAACCTGGTTACAAAAGTTACTGGCCAGCTGTGACCTCCAATATAATTTCCAAATTCACAGAAAAGATTCCATGCAGTTTCAATTATTTATCTGCACGAAAACCCCCAAACTAGTTAACCTGGCAATGAAAGTTCATCACTTGATTATCCCAATGAAAATCTTGAAATACACATTTCTGGGCTTTGTGTGTCTTTCATCTCAGTTTTTAAAATAGTTTCAAGAAAAATCAGACAATGGCACAAGGTCTGAACCCTTAGGATATTTTGAAATACAACTGGAAAACTATCGCTCTGGAACACTACTGACCAGGGATGTTCACCAATTCTACCACTGCTCTGTACTAAACATGGTTGCTGAAAACCCTCAAGCTATCTGCTGTCATTAGAAATTGAGTCTTTTTTGCATTCAATGCTAGATACAGGCATCAAGAACCAAAGAGTAGCCTAAAATCTATCTTAGGGTTCTCTGTGGGCCCTTACAATTCAGAGCTGATGATACACAGAAGCCACTGGGTGAGAGTCCAAGAACCTCACATGTTCAGTGTTCAAAATGCTTGATGGGACATAGGTTCAGATTCTTTTCATGTTCTTACACTAGCTGATTTAAGAAGGTTGGATCTAATTTCATCAAAATTTACTCCATTAGCAACTGAGATGAAAAAGAATGCCATTAAACTTTGACATAACCAGTCATTCCATTCTGGGACAGCCCTGGATAATGAGCTGAGTGACTGTGAGAAGTCTGGTTTATATGGTGGCAAAACTATTTGGCATTCGATTCAATTAATGAGCTCACATATGACGATATTTTGTTAAGGGCTTTGACCCAGAAATGCTTTCCCCTAAGCTACTACCATATTTAATATTCAACAACATTTACCTAATTATCTCTTTGGAACAGAAATATTAATTAAAATAAAAACAAAGAGGCTACATAAAAACATCTCCAGTTAAAATCCTACTGAACCACCAACAATCTCCATGAATAGAATAGATTCCCAATACCCTTGATTCAAATCTTTCCCTATTTAACTACCATATTGTTATGAAATTTTTCTCTCTATAAAGGAGCTTTCCCTTACTCTCAGCACTGGCATTTTTTTGCTGCACACGAAAGTAATTGAATGATATAATCAAAATGACATACTTCAAATAAAAATGCATTTTATAATAGCCATGTATCAAAAAAGGCTGTCCCATGGTATTCAGAGATATTTTTAGAACCACAATGGCTATACAAATGAACCCCTGAAGACTATTAGCCAACAATAGCCATTTAGAAAGACTAGCACATCCTCTGGCATCATTAAAACACTATAATTATCTATTATATTATATTGTGCTTAATTAACAGTAATTTAAGACTCTAGGCAGAAAAGCACCTTTGTGTATAAAAGTATCTTTTCATTTAAACAAATCTATAGTTGCCATATACACTAACATCCTGAATAAAAAGATATATTCGTTTTGCTTTCTAACTATGTGAATACCTAGGTATTAAGAGACAAAAGCTTTCCTTTGAAATTCTATTCATTAAATCAATCACTAAATCTAATCCCAAATTCTTGGCTCATCATTGTCAAAAGTATTCAGCCATCCTTTTGGGAATACTCCCCCACTCCCCCATAAATAAAAGAATATTTATGTTGTGGCTTTTTAAAATATACCAAGTATTCTTGCAGTATAGAAGAACATGCTGAAAATATCACAATCAAAACTGAAAAGCAAATATTATTATAGTTTTAAGCATTATATTCACTTGAAATAAAATACATCAAGGTGTCGTTAAAATCCAAATATTTGATAAAAATGATTTTAAAACCCATGACTACTATTTACCATAATGATGTTAATACAGGACTTCTCTCATCTGTTACTGTTTAAATTTTTAAGTATAAGCAAAGAACTCTCCATTTTCATTTGATTTTACTTGAATGTATTTTTCTTTCACGCAGATTATTAAAATATCTTCTCATTCTCATTTTAAGTGTCTCAAGCACTAAAATGTCCATTTATTTCTGTAAAACACAAGTGTTTCTGGAGCATCCTAGAGTTGTGTCAGGTGGACTAGTAACTAGGCTTGGTACAGATCCTTTTTATAGGGTTCTGTTACGTAAATGTAATCTGAAAATCAGAGGAACTGATCTCAATGTTTCAAAAAGGTCTAAGCTCAGGGCCTTTTTTTTTGGTATAAGTGAATTGTCAAAAAGCCAAGGATAAGAACTTTGACAGACAACTGCCTAGAGTTGCTATTTAAACTAAGAATGGTAATGTGAATATTCAACATTTCTATAATGACTCCTATTCCCTGAAGTACTGTTTGCAGTTTTGTTTCACCTATATTTCTCTTTCAGATGCAATGGAATTTAAGGCACTCTAAAACACATTCTACTTAAACTGTATTTTGAGAAGCCAAGAAAAACTCTGTACTGGAAAGGTCTTGTTTCTGGCCCTGGAATATTACAACTTGCCATTATTTTTTGAGAAGCAGTGCCAAAATGTACCGTGTAACTTGATTAAGCACAAATTAAAAAAAAAAGTTAACGTTCGTGTCAGAATCATAGGTTAAAGTGCTATGCTCTTAAGAGCTATGCTTTTTTCTCAGTTCATTTGACAATTCTGAAAGCAATATTCATGACCTCAAATGCAGCTGTTTATCACAGCTTTTAAATTCACTCCATTCCCACATACTTTTACAATTTTAG
This sequence comes from Spilogale gracilis, assembly GCA_004023965.1. NCBI lineage: Eukaryota > Metazoa > Chordata > Mammalia > Carnivora > Mephitidae > Spilogale > Spilogale gracilis. The sequence continues at coordinate 62,469 of PITA01005702.1, read as the reverse complement.
CCATTCTAAAATGACCAAATCTTGAGATCTTGTTTTATTTTTCCTTATTGGTTACATAAGAAATGCTTATTCACTGAATGCTGTTTCTACAAATTTTAAAGGTTTTTGATAAAAAAAAAAAACAAGACCTCTTTCAGGACAGGAGCTTACTACACACAGAGCTTGGATGACACTCTTCAAATAATGAAATTTGTTTTTATTGTATTTTATTGTAACTTGAAAAAGTTGGTTTTGGAATTCCATCATTCTTTAGGAAAATATGATTTGCCTACAACAGGAATTATGTTCTGAACTATATTACATTCCACAAGCTGCCTTTTAAAAATGTCACTAGACGGAGCATGGAGTAATAAACCCAGCGCTTGCCCACGTTCTCCACACCAAGGGTCACGTTTGTAAGTCACCCTGGGGGAGAGAAAGGTGACAGGTCCCATGAGCTCCTGCTGTCCCAGCCCACAGCTGCTCTTAGCTTCTAGACACAATTATAATTACAACCCATTTGTGGCTCATTCATGTGTCTACTAAACCTGCTGGGAAACTTAGAAAAGAGTGTGGGAAATACTAAGGGAATCAGAGAGCTGAATTTCTACCTGGATAGCCTTAGGCGCAGTGCTGAACCTCTCTGGGCCTTATTAAGTTACCTATAAAGTGGGTATCTAATCCACACCTAGCAGAATTGCAGTCAGGATTAAATAGAATAGAGTATTCTCAAGCACCTGGCAGAGAGCCTGGTATACATTAGGCACTCAATAAGGACCACCTGTTCTTACTTTCATAAAAAAATATTTAGATCCTGTCCCAATTTTCCAAGTGTTACCCATCAACCAAGAAAAAACTGAGAACTGACTATATAGAAGGCATCTGCTGAGGGATCTGGGAGTGAGAGACAAAAAAGCACAGGGGATCCACGGCTTCAAGCTCATAATCAGTCTCAGGGAGCTGAGACATTTGTCCCCATGAAATGAACTAAATAAAGCAACACTTCAACTGGGCAGCACCAATCATAACTGTTCTAAGGGATGAAGGAAACTCCAACATGCCAAGGAAGGTACCATGTGAGATCACCTCTGAACTTCTAAAAAGAACTGGTGGATGGGAGTCTCAGTGGCTCAGACGGTTAGGTGCCCACCTGCGGCTCAGGTCATGATCCCGGGATTGAGCCAGGCACTGAGCTCCCTGCTCAGCGGGCAGCCTGCTTCTCCTTCTCCCTCTGCCATTCCCTCTGCTTGTGCCCTCTGGCTCTATCTCTCTGTCAAATAAATAAATAAATAAAATCTTTAAAAAAAAAAAAAGCAGAAGAAGAATTGGTGGAAAAATAGGTGAAATAAAAGTGAGCAAGGGAGTGTGTCTCTGCTGAGTCAGAAACATGTGGCCTCCGGGCCTTGCCTAGCCTTTAAAGGTATTTTTTGTTATGTGACAATTTAAAAATCAGAAGATCTGGGGGTGCCTGGGTGGCTCAGTCAGTTAAACATCTGACTAGCGATCTTGGCTCAGGTCATGATCTCAGGGTCGGGCTCGCGCATAGTGGGGAATCTGCTTGAGATTGTTTCCCTCTCCTCCCACCCCCACTCACATACTCTCTCTAAATGAATTAATCTTTAAACAAAACGAAACATAAAGCCCAGAAGATCTGGCAACACCAGGTGCACATCTCATTAGGCAACATGGCTTAGTGCTGAGTTGCCCTTTTCATTCCAGGGTACACTCTGCAGTTTAGCATGGTTCTGCCCTCGTTGGCTTCCCTTGTTCTTATGAGCGGTCTGTGGACAGATGAGTTGTATAAGTCTCGGTCTATGGTATAGTTTGGAAACAGTAATGGAAGGGATCACATGTGTAACTGCAAAGTCAAGCCAGAAAGTAGGCTGGAGGCAATTCCTGGAGGGTCCTTGAGCCCTAGAGCAAAAAGCCTGTGGCTTGTTTCATAGAAAAGGGAAGTGAAATGAAATTTTCAAGGGGAGAAATGATAAGAGATAGAGGTTACACATACTTGCAGCATCAGGACAGTCAGACTGGATAATGGAAAAATCAGGAGAGTACTTTTTAAATACATGGGGGTTGATTACCCTAAGGTTACTGTAAGTGAAGATACTGGGCAGAACTATCAAAGACCAGAGCTTACTGAAGAGGTCTGGATGATTATGGCAGCTACCATATAAAGAAGGTATAGAGAGGGTGGCTGGGACAACATAAATTCTCAGATATAATCCCAGCAAGTTGTAAGCAGGGAACTGAGGGTTGAGCTGGGGTGTATGTTCATTTTTGGGCAATGCTAAGAGAAAGACGAGTTCAGGAAGGGGGAAGAGAAGAGAGAGAAACAGGAGAACAGTGAGATGCAAATGTAATAGAAGCCAACAAGAAAGGATGACTGATAGGAGAGCAGATCCTGAGTGTCAAAAGTTGCTGGACAGAGGTTCGTCAGCTTTTGCCTACATTCAAAGGCCACAGGATTTGGTGTGTGGATGGTGTAGCTGTCTGATGGCTTTGAAGGGATGCCCATTGGAAAATGTCAGGGGAATACCCGAGTTGGACTAAAAGGAACTAAGGATATTCTGATAATTGCCTTCACACCATCCATCACACTGTTTTTCCCCAAAGACTCTTCCTGCAGGTGTGAGAGCTTCCTGATTAGTAACAGCAGTAGCTCTCACAAATAAGCCGGGAGGAAATATTTCTTCCTGATCAATCCAAGTATCATTCTATTTAACAGTATAGATCAGAACATGAGAAGTATCATGGGTCTGGAGTCTTCAATACCAATCTGCCAGCATCTACCAACAAAAATTAATGACCAGTTGCAAGAGTCACTCATTCTAACACAATTGACTCTCAGAATTGTTCTGTCTGGTATTATTAACATCACAGAATGCATTCTTAAAGATACAAACTGTGTTCCTAAGTGCTTGTCCATTAAACACTCCAAAATATCATGAAATAAAGAGAAAATTAATTGAAACTTCAAATCTTAAATTAGAAGTCTGGGGCATGGTTATTTGAAGCAATAACTCTAATAGTGGAATCAACTTAAGACAAGGTATGATATTTTTATCTCCCAGGCACCAAGAAGAATCTCTATTATCAGCTTTCTTCCAAGACTTGAAATATATCACCCTTCTGAATGTTAATTTTTCCACCCTGGTCACTGTGAATCATTATCACTGAATTCAGATGAGTAAAATTTTATTTTTTGTTTTTGCTTAACAAATGCTAGGGCTAGGAGAGAGAAGCTATTTTCCTCCAAGTCGAGCAAGAGTCAACTGCCTTAAAGCTAAGAATGATGACTAGATATGTTAAAGATAAAAAGATACTCTACCAATTTACTAGTTTAAATTAAACACAAGCAGGGTGCCTGGTCGGCTCAGTTGATGAAGCGTGAGGACTCTTGATCTAGGGATGGTGAATTTGAGTCTCATGTTGGGCGTGGAGCTTACTTAAAAATGAAATCTTTCAGGGGTGCCTGGGAGGCTCAGTCAGTTAAGTGTCTGCCTTTGGCTCAGGTCATGATCCCAGGATCCTGGGATGGAGCTCCATGTCCGGCTCCTTGCTTGGCAGGGAGCCTCCTTCTCCCTATGCCTGCTGCTCCCCTTGCTTGTGTTCACTCTCTCCTCCACCTCTTCCCCCCCATGGACAAATATGTGAATAAAATCTTTAAAAAAAATAAAGTCTTTAAAAAATTAGACACAATTAAACATAACTAAGCCTCTTTCTAAATAATCTGGCACAAGATCTTATACAAACTGAAAATGTCCAAAATTAGAAAACTTACTTTACTGTGTAGCCCATGTTTAAAATTATTTCTAGGACAAATATTTCATCTAGTGACTGACAGCAGGGACGCCTTTGTGCTCTAGATTTTCCAGAACAATCTTTGGAGTTCTTTTCAGTAACACATGCTGCTTTCTTTCTCACACTAGGGAAAGGGAGATTTAGGGTCACGAAGAAAGGTTTGATCATGACCACTGACTAAACATCTATTGCTTGGGGTTGAGAGCTGTGCTCACTGCCGTGGAGAAGGCCCAGTTTTAAGGCCTCAACTTTTATAGGGTTTAAAATTTAGTCGGTGGGATCATAAAAGGACCACATACGGCAGCTTACAGAGCCAAGCTGATGAATATTCCATTCATGGGAATGTCTGAACAAACCTCTACCCCCACTCCCAGCTGTATCCCCCACCCCCACCCAGCACACATTTTAGCCCTAGAGAGCCCCAACTTTGCTCTGACCCACATCTATTCCTTAGTGTGCAACAGGAAGCCAAAGGCAGCTTTGATGGGCAATAAGGAAAAGTAGAGAAGGGAAGATAGTAGCTATTCTCTTCGAACATAATTGAAACAGCTTCCCCCCACACACACATTGATCACATACTATGTGCTGTACAAGAGCTCTACCCACATGATCTGTCCTCCTCGGATGCTTCCTAGGAGGCAGGCCTGATACTCTCTTTGTGGGATGATGACACCAAGCCTGAGCTAAGTAGAAGGAAAAACTACTAAGCTGTTGCAGGTTAATATCAGAAGGGGCCTAGGTCCCAGGATGGGCTGATCCCTGCCTCTGGATTTTACTGCACTCTCCACTTCTGAGGCTGTGAATCCAAACGGTTCATCCCAGACGTGGAGGTAATGGATGTACAGGAAAGTCACAGAGTCCTGGTTTTGGACAGAGGGGAGTGTCACAGGCACAGGAACTTAGTCCTTTTATTTTTGAATTGCCAAAAGCACTCCTATGAAGTCGTTTTCCATCTATATGCCAGCATGCTAGAGTTAGTTTATTCCTACTCAAATTTCATTTTTATTTTCTAGCAAACAATTGGTAACTAGCAAAGAGCTCTAAGGGATCAGCCAATTTCCTTTTCTAGAGGTAGAACTGACAATCACATGTAAGGATTAAGATAGTCCATAAACTCCTAATGTTTTTTTAAGATTTTTTTTTTTTTTTTGAGAGAGAGAGAGAGAGAGAGAGAGAGAGAGAGAGAGAGAGAGAGAAAGCACATGCACATGGGGTGGGTGGCGGGGAGGAGGAGAGAGAGCGGGAGACAGAGGGCCAGAGGCAGAGAGAGAATCTTAAGCAGGCTCCATGCTCATTATGGAGCCCAAGATGGGATCCTTCCCACAACCCTGAGATAATGACCAGAGCTGAAATCAACAGTTGGGTATTTAACCAACAAAGCCACCCAGGGATCTGCTTTTAAGATCTTTTAATGGCCATTTATACATATTTATATTTTTTGAAGTTGAAGTATAAATGCAGAAACTGAAACAATTTTTTAAAATGGTCAAACTGTGAAACTCCTCCTTTCCTTCTAGATAAACTTCTCCATATTAAACATTACAGATTTGGCGCCTGGGTGGCTCAGTGGATTAAAGCCTCTGCCTTCGGCTCAGGTCATGATCTCAGGGTCCTGGGATCGAGGCCTGTATCGGGCTCTCTGCTCAGCAGGGAGCCTGCTTCCTCTTCTCTCTCTGCCTACTTGTGATCTCTCTCTCTGTGTTAAATAAATAAATAAAATCTTAAAAAAAAACAAAAACAAAAAAAATTACAGATACAGAGACTCATTAGTCACATTATTTTGTCCTCTCTTTCCTAAAAGAAAAAAACCGAACTTTCACATCAAAGTCTTATCTGTTCCCCATCTCGGCGATCACAAATGCTTATTACTCCAACATCTGGGTAATCAAGACATTAAACTTGTATCAACTGTCATTGGTTAAGGTATTTTTGTCTTTTTGGCTAAAGGCATTCATACAAGTTCCTTTGTCAAAAATGGTTCTGATAAGTCAGTTTTTTTTTTTTTTTTTTTTAAGATTTTATTTATTTGACAGAGAGAAACACAGCCAGAGAGGGAACACAAGCAGGGGAGTGAGGGAGGGAGAAGCAGGCTTCCCGCCTAGCAGGGAGCCCGATGTGGGACTCGATCCCGGGTCTCCGGGATCATGACCTGAGCCGAAGGCAGTTGCCCAACCAACTGAGCCACCCAGGCGTCCCATGATAAGTCAGTTTTTGACAGACACACAACTAGAGAGGGAACACATGCAAGGGGCATGAGAGAGGGAGAAGCAGGCTTCCGGCTGAGCCAGGAGCCCGACGCAGGGTTTGATCCTGGGACTTGGGTCAGAACTCGAGCCAAAGGTAAACGCTTAATGACTGAGCCATGGAGACGTCCCCTCTAATTTAAAGTCAGTTTTGTGCTGTTTCAAAATAAATGTACTGCTTATACACCTTAGGACATCCTTAGGTCTTTCTCCTAGCATTGAAATCACATGATTCATGGTGATTGGACCCACAGAGCAGGTATGGAACAGGTACATAAGAGTTCTGAAATATCACCAAGAATATAGTAATATAATTATATACTATTAGCTATTTTTATGAGAACAAATTTAATGTGTGTTATTATTAAGCTTAGTTGAAGTCATAATACAGGAAATATTTTTTAGGATACATTTCATACATTTTGTGAACAAAAATTATTTTTAAAGATTTTATTTCTTGGGATGCCTGGGTGGCTCAGTTGGTTAAGTGTCTGCCTTTGGCTCAGGCCATGATTCCAGGGTCCTGGGATGGAGCCCTGCATCAGGGAGCCTGCTTCTCCCTTCCCTCTGTCTGCCTCTCTGCCTACTTGTTCTCTCTCTGTCAAATAAATAAATAAAATCTTAAAAAATTTTTTAAAATTTATTTGAGAGAGGCAGAGAGAGAGAGTGATCAAAAGTGTAAGAACAGGGGAAGGAGAAGAAGATGCTCCACTGAGAAGGGAGCACCAGACATCAGGACTCTGGGATCCCATGATCCCCATTATGTAATGCTTTAAATCGCAGTATTTTAACATTTCTTTGAAGAGACAGAGATGTAATTATGGCCTGGGATCTAAAATATCGAAACAAACTAACATAAGCTTCCATTTATAAAATTACATGCCATTTTTCATTTCCTAGGAATCAAACTGCTTTTTCTTGGGCATATCTTACTCTCCATATATATATTATAATATATATCTTTATATATATATATATCACATACATATATCTTTATATATCTTTACATATATATGATATATATATAAAAGATTTTATTTATTTATTTATTTATTTGACAGAGAGAGCAAGTTTAATGAACTGAGCCACCCAGGTACCCCAACTCTCCACATATATTAAAACCAAACAGTATATTTTCCAGCTTCATTTGCAGCTAGATGTGGCTATGACTAAGTTTTGGTCCATGGGATAAAAGCAGAAACCATGTGTGATATACAGGTGTGTTCTTGACTTGCTCTATCCTGCTACCTGGACTAGCTAGCTAGCGCCCATCTTGGTTTATGAGATGAAGGTCAGACTCTAGGGACACCGGAGCAAAGAGCTAGAAGGAATCTCAGTCCTGGCTGATTTCATAATGGTCTTACCAGCTCTACACTGCATTTCTCTAACTGTGTTTTCTTTGATTACTTTTCTTTTTTGTTTTTTAAAGATTTTATTTATTTATGTGATACAGAGAGACACAGTGAGAGAGGGAACACAAGCAAGGGGAGTGGGAGAGGGAGAAGCAGGATTCCCACCAAGCAGGGAGCCCAATGCGAGGCTCAATCTCAGGACCCTGGGATCATGACCTGAGCTGGAGGCAGATGCTTAATGTCTGAGCCACCCAGGTGCCCCATCTATTTGTATTTTCACATGAGAGGGAAGTATATTTATACCTCGGTTAAGTTATCATCTGTTTTTCTGTTACACACAGCCACATCTAATAACAAATAATACACACACACACACACACACACAGAAAATTTTTAGGAGCTCAAACACATGATGAGTAATGTGGTCTGCTTCTCAAGTTTCTCTATTACCAAAAGCAAGCAAAGTACATTTACTGAGAGATAAGTATTGTGACTTTATTCTGATCTCACAACTGTGGATTTCTAGAATATGCTGATAAAGACACACTTGCATTGCATGTTTTTTTTTTCCCAAAGAACAAACAAGCTCAGAGTAAACTGTCATAATAATTCTGACATGCACTTGCACTGTGCCAGCCAGCACTGGCAGAACTGAAGCTAACTACAATGTTTTTACAAAAGTCAGCACAGTGGCAAATAAAAATGGCTTGCAATGCCTTTAAATTCAGACTGAACTGAAACAAGACAATAAGAGGTTACATTTTATATGTCGAACTCTAGAGAGTAAGATCCAAAATTAGGATGAGGATGAAAGTATCTTCACCGTGATCTCTCTTTTTTCTTAACAAAACACATGACACACTATTTATGGTATTTTTAAGCCTGCTACACAAAACCAAAATTTGTGATATCAAGCAAGGAAGAAAATTTAGGGGAGGGGGGACCTAACTTGCTTTAAGTACTAGACAAATCTCTCTTCCTAACATGTATATCTAAGGCACATTGAAAGGGATGAAATTATTGAAGTAGTATTGTCAGATACTTTTTTTTTTTAAAGATTTTATTTATTTATTTGACAGAGAAAAACACAGCTAGAGAGGGAACACAAGCAGAGGGACTGAGAGAGGGAAAAGCAGGCTTCCTGCAGAGCAGGAAGCCCGATGTGAGGCTCGATCCCGGGTCTCCAGGATCATGACCTGAGCCGAAGGCAGTCGCTTAACCAACTGAGCCACCCAGGCGCCCCAGATACTTTATTTCGTATTAGAACTACTATCTATCATGAGTCCTGATAAATACAACTCATTCTCCAACAACTATGCTCATGTAAGGCTGAGCATTTAAGTAGAAAAACCCAGCCAGGTATATAAAAGGGCAAATCTAACTTGTACCTTTCATCATCACACTAAGTGAAGTTCATTGACAGGATTAAACGCTTTAAAAGATTCACAAAGTATTCTGTATGCAGAAAACAGACAAGAACAATAATCTGAAGCAGAAAAGGATACACAATTGCTCTAAAAATAACTTCCTAGCACTATTCAGATTACAATAAGATATTTTGGGGATTACAAGATATTTTATTTTCTGTTCACTCATATTTAACAATTCTGTCTAATTTCATATTTATTGAAAGATTTGGGGGAAGGCCTGCCAACCAAGCACCGGCCTTATGTATCAGGCAAAAAGCTGCAAACAAAAAGAAAAGAATGGTTTCAATTGTAGAGCAAGAAAGCCCCAAGGGCAGAAAATGAGGATAATGGGAAATGGGAGGGGAAGGTTATAATGAGAAAGATTGCAAAGAGAAATGAGAAAAAGCTCAATTATAGGTATGTTAAAGACAAAAATTCCTCTGCCCAAAGAATATTCCTTTCAGACATGTGCTTGTCAATTACCGCAATTCTGTAGCACTGCACCCTTTGAGTGAAGCAATAGTTTGATTGAAACATGCTGTGAGAGATTAACATGCAGTCATTATAATCAACAAATTGCCATTCACTAACATTTCTTCTTCACACTTAGGAGACTACCTGGAGTACACACTCTTACACAGAAAAAGGACTTAATTTTTTTTTTCCCCTGATAGGATGCTAGTTTTGCTTGAGGAAGGTGGCACAGCATTTTAAAATACAGACAAGGACAACTGATGATCTCACTTTAAATCTTTCAACTGTCTGGGGAGATGACACACAAGATCTTGAAGAGAGAGAGAGGAGAAAGAGAAGAGTTTTTTTCATTCTTTGACAGTGTTTTAGTCTCCAACTTTAGCTGCTGATGTTACAGTAAAACTGTGGTCTCGCCAAAAATCACTCGATTGTCAATGTTATCGACACAGTATCTTGTCTTCAGGAATTTCAGAATCTGTTCCTCCTTCCAATTTGCTCATCCAAAAGAGCTGGACTCATATCACACATTTAAGCAAGTTTCTGGAAACATAGCTGGACATGACAAAATCGTGTTTGCACTAAAGTACAACATTAAATATGCCCAAAGACCCAAAACTGACTAGGAAAATATGGTAATTTTAGAAACTCTGAGATTTGAGAACAGCATTTCTTTTTGAAGGAACAGAAATCCATTTTCCTTTCATTTTTTTAGAGATGTTATTTATTTGAGATAGAGAGGGAGAGGGAAAGAGAGAGAGAGAGAGAGAGAGAGAGAGAGAGAGAGAGAGAAAGAACGAAAGGGAGAAACTGATTCTCTCCTGAGCAGACAGCCCCAACAAGGGAGCCCCATCCCAGAACCCTAAAATCCTGACTTGAGCTGAAGGCAGATGCTTAACTGACTGAGCCACCCATTTGCCTTTTGAAACAAACAAACAAAAAAAGAAAAACAATTTACAAGAACGAAACAATCAGTACCAAACTGAGAAGGTGTACTACAGAGGTTGTTGTTGTTGTTGTTGTTCTTCTTCTTCTTCTTCTTTTAAGGATTTTATTTATTTGAAAAAGAGAGAGAGAGAAAGAGAGAAAGGGGGGGGGAGGCAGAGAGAATTTGAAGCAGACTCCACACTGAGCTCAGAGCCCAACTCAGGGCTCGATCTCATGACCATGCCATCATGACCTGAATTGAAACGAGTTGCTTAATTGACTGAGCCACCCAGGTGTCCCTGTAACTATAGAGATTCTTAACAGGCATACATTAGGGAGACAGAATATAAGAACTGAACAAAGCTGTTACCTTTCTCAAATTTATTTTTATAAGAGAAAATTGAAGTTGCACTGAGGATCTGTGTTTCATAAGCAACCTCCGTCTTATGTCAAAGAGACTAGATAGATTTAAGCCAGTATTTTATTCCCATAATAATAAAGCTGAAGGCTCTCAGGGCCTTATGATTGGATGTGAAATTTGGGCCTTCTCAGGTAGGGCCTCTATAGTTTATATTTAAAAACAGATTGTCATTTTATATATTCAGATTCTTCAAAAACTGACAACTCAGGTACACACAATGGCAACTCTCCACATACCAGAGTATTTTATTATTTGTAATAAATTATTCTCCAGCCAGTCCAGGAAATTAGAAATTCCCTGGACGATAAAGAAATACCCGTTTCCTAACAGTGTGTCAAACTGGGCATCTGAGATGAAGGGAAAGCAAATAAAATGCAAATAAGGGAAATAAAGCAAATAAAACGTGCAAAGGTGAATAAAGGAGAAAGCCCATTCACTTCTACGCTTTTCACACTGACTGCAGTTTACATGGAAAACCCCTCATGGTTCACGGGTTGAGGACATCAGCACCAGCACTGCCTTTACAGAAACAGTCACATGTGAATTTCAATTAGAATACAGAGTGAAGGGAACCCTCAAAGCCCCTCTATTTCACCTCCAGGCTCTAGGACAAGGCCTTCACTCAAACCACCAGCAAGTAGTTGATATGGGGCGCCTGGGTGGCTCAGTCACTGTCTGCCTTCAACTCAGATCATGATCCCAGAGTCCTGGGTTTGAGCCCCTGCATCAGGCTTCTTGCAGAGCTTCTCCCTCTCACTCCCCCTGCTTGTGTTCTCTCTTTAGCTGTGTTTCTGTCAAATAAATAAATAAAATCTTTAAAAAAAAAAGAAAGTAGTTGATATTTTTCTTAAAATATCTTAAAAATATCAAGTTTCTAGAACAAAGTTTAGAAACTTGTCGAGATGTCCCAGTGTTTCAACATTTTTATAGTCAAGAGGCTTAAGAGTTCATTTCTTGGGTAATTCTTGCTCCTCATGCATCTTATTTTCCCTTTTGAATCTTCAGATCCTCTGGAAATTAATTTCCCATAGCCCTACAATATCTTAGTTTGTTTTTGTCTGCTCTGGACTTATAGTTGAACATCAAGTAGAAGAGGTAGTGCAGATTCAACACGAAAATGATACAATTAAAACAAATGCATTCCAATGATCTGTTCTCATTCTCAACAGGGACTGTGTGCCTGGCAAGCATGCTGTCCTCCTATTTAAATCCTCATGCATTACATGCCTTCTTTGCCCATTGGTTATGCGGTAATGAAAACGTCCACATTTCCATTATTAATCAGTGTATGTTAATGACCTTATGCTTCAGCTCTGTCTCACTTCATTTCACCTTGCTTCATTACCAACAAGAGTATTAATTAACCCACAATCTACTGGCAGCATAAAAGCATCAATTCCCTTGTTATCATACATGTATCACATGTTTAAAGGTGGTGTGAATAGATTAGTCTAGATGATGAACACCTCAAATGAAATCCACAGTCAAAATCTGACTTTTAATCACTTCTCATGTGAGCAGGCTGACACCGTACCTGCCGGTACTAGGACCTCCTCCTCCACACCCCTTCTTCTGTAACCTCTGGGAAGCAAGCGGCTCACCCAGGGGCATGCAGCTCACAGCTGGAAATGTGGAAGCAGGCCTTTGTGCAAGATTAGAGCACTATTAAAGCAGCTACTGAAGCACCTGCTTTGGGGTTGATAGCTAGAGTTGAATGGTAGGTTTTTACTTCAATTAGGCCTTTTATCCATGACTCTAGTGACTAGAAAAAAAAAAAGATCTCCAGGGAAAAAGCTAGGGATACACCTGAGTTCATTTCCAGTTTCAAATGATCATTCTATCTCTGAAGCAGTTTATTTTTTTTTTTAAAGATTTTATTTATTTATTTGACAGAGAGAAACAGAGATAGAGAAGGAACACAGGGGGAGTGAGAGAGGGAGAAGCAGGCTTCCCGCTGAGCAGGGAGCCCGATGTGGGACTCGATCCCGGGACGCCGGGATCATGACCTGAGCCGAAGGCAGTCGCTTAACCAACTGAGCCACCCAGGTGCCCCTCTGAAGCAGTTTAGATAACTTTTGCCTTCGCCTCTAGGTCCATTAGATGGGGACAATTATCCTGTACTAAAATGCATCAAATGGTGAGGAAGTTTGGATAAATGGAGTGGAATCTTGAGTAAACTTCAAATCCCGGCTCTCAAATCTGGGAGGGGGCTCCAACAACATGTGGCTTAAGTTCTCTGCTTTCGTCAATGAGGCAACTGAGAACACAACTTCTACACTATTCTAATACCTCGTCATTTGTCAGTATTCATTTTTAAAGTCTCCCAGTGCTTCAGTTATGGTAGGCAAATGCATTACATTCTCCACAACAGCCACAGGGAGGGAAGGGAAGGGCATGGCCAGAGAAGCAAATCAAACCAGAGTAAAACCAAACCCACAGTGCAAAGACTGTACGGCAGGGCAGTAACTAGAGTCTAACAGGAACACTTCCACTTCCCGCTCTCTCGAGGGCACTTTGGGGATCTTCACTGTCACCATGGATAGCTATTTCAAGCCTCTGCTCTATCTGAAGAAGTCAGTCTTCACTGAACAGCAGGGCTGTGCATCGGAGCCATACCCAGAGCAGCTGGAGTTGGTGCTCATGAACTCAGCGGCTGCTGACTTTTTTACTAAATCATGCCTGCAAACAAAATTAACCCTGTTATTTAAAAGTGGTAGTTTCGTAAAGCCGAAAAAGACCTCAAATGGCAACCTAATCTAGGTATTTTCTATGAAAAAGTTATTTTCATAGGTCAAGATGGTAAAAGCCTGTCAAACATTTCTGTGGATGTGGATTCTGTGACTTCATAGTGCTAGCTAGTACCATCTAAGGATACCTACACCGACTTCAAATTTCTTTCTTTTTTTCCTTCAGTTCTGAGCTTTGTTGCATATAACCAATAGTTTCACAATAATTCTTGAAAATACTTTTTTTTTTAAGTAGGCTCTCCCAGTCCAGCATGGAGCCCAAAGTGGAGCTTGAACTCACAACCCTGAGATCCAGAGTCAGATGCTTAACTGAGCCACCCAGGTATGCCTTGAAAATATTTTAAATACATTAAAATATCCTCTAGCTTATTTTAAAAAAATTATTTATTTAGTTGTCAGAAAGAGCATAAGCAGAGGGAAGAGCAGGCAGAAGGAGAAGCAGGCTGCCCGCTGAGCAAGGAGCCCGATGCAGGTCTCGATCCCAGGCGCCCCACCTCTAGCTTACTTTTAAAGACATGTGTCTATAGCTATCATAAATTAGTGTCTATAATCATTAGCATTTAATATCTAACATTTCCCTACTCCCTTTTTTGTCTGAATGCCTCCACTGGAATATAGGCTCCATGAAGGTAAGGAGCTTGTTTTGTTTACAACGGTACCTCCATATCTAGGACAGAGGAGTATTAAAGATACTTGGAACGAAGGAATACGTTTTTCTAAGGTATTCATTCGTGGGCATATAGATACTGAATAATTAAAAATGTACAGTTGTATTTTATCACAGAAGCAGTGTATAAAGTTAAAAGTAAGGGAGTTACAGGGGGGATCACTGGTATTTGAGATAGGATGAAGTATCTTCCATGACTGGGTGAAAACTGCCACTTTTCCTTGGCAAAAGACTCTTTCTGAATATCCTAGGATGGCTTGGTAATACAATTTTGTAAGTGGATTTTACTAGTAGGTGATAAATCAAAGCCATTATCTGGAAATGTTATAGCATAATTCCTCAAAGAGCTTAAGAAGTTTCCCACTGAACAAGGTTATACACAAATACACATAAATGATCACCAGGTATGGCCACTGAGCAGTGGGTTCCAAGCCTCCTCCTCCATCAACAGTCTAACTGCCCTATGATTCCGAAGAAATGCAGCAGTGATGTAAGTAATACAAAAGGTAGACTGAGTAGCTTATGTCCTTGTGCAATGGCTAAGTGACGGTGATTTCAGCTTAAAAATGACTACAGGTTTCTGGAAATTGTCTACATGAATTTTCGGGTCTCTCCTCCCATGTAGAATTCCATGGCTCTGTGACATTTGGAAAGAGGGTGATGTAGATCCCTTTGAATCAAGGTGTTTTAGTGATGCTGGTTTATTAATGGAGCCCAGATATGAGATCCAAGACCTCAGAATCTCATTTTAGTTCCCTTTCTCCCCTGCTCTGTGCATTTTCTCCTTTTTTAAAACACAATTTCTTGCAGAAATAGGCATCTTGGCTGTGAGACCCAAGAGCCACCCAGGGACAGAACCCTGGCAAAGATCCAGAGGGGTTTTGTTCTAGATCATCACCTCCTCATTCTAAGAGTTGAGAAATTCAACAGCTATGTGTCCAATACCTCTGTCTCCTCTGCTTGTTTCTTTTCAAAATTATTTCAGGGGGTGGGGCAATAGCATAGGCATGTAGACTGTGAACTTCTCAGACTGCAGAGGCAGGGACCAGTGGACACGAAGCCCTGGAGAGGAGGTGGGGGATTCAGGAGAGCTGGAGGAAAGGGGGAAATGATGCCAGTAACTGTCTAGGGCAGATTATATATTTGTAACTATCAGAAACTTTAATCTTAAAAAGTTGGGGAGCAGGTAGATGAGATAAGGTCAATGCTTGGTCTCTGTGGCTCACACATCTGGCTGTGTATTAGCAAAACTTGGGAGCTTCTGAAGTCCAGAAGGCTTAGATCCCATCTCAGGTCAACTGAATCAGAATCTCTGGGTTGGGACCCAGGTATTGGTATTTTTAAAAAGTGACCCACGCAGCCCTAGTGTGCAGCCACACATAAGATCCACTGGTCTATTTGTTACATGACATTACAAAAATAAAAACAAAATATAAATACAAGATAACTTTAGGTGCATCTTAATTGAGCAAAATCATGGAGAAATTTGCCACCACTAAAAATTTTCTGGGTTTAGCCTCAACAACATCTAGCTCTGTACAAGCCAGGCTGCTACATGGTCCTCGAGGTCTTTGCCACCCGCAAGGGGAAGCCCGGGGCAGAAATTCCAAACATCTTTCCAGAAATCCTAAAAGGCAAGGAGATCATGGAAGAATTCACCTAAGTTGTCTTTTGTCTTTCCAATGACCAGGAAAAAAAGCCTTCTTAATTTTTCCTTATGAGAAACACATGTCAAGCATTTAAGACAGGCTGGGTGCTAGCTGGGAAGAAGACAGAGAAGTTCATAAAAATCGGTGCTTGTCCTTGCTTTCCTCCAGGTTCTGTCAGTGCATTGCTCTGAAGAAGCCTCCGGTAAGCTGGCAATGGAGGTCAACCTTTGGACTCTACCGATCCATTGAGACACCCCTATGATGTAAGGCCCATACTTTTGTGGAGGTTGTTGCCTTGTTACAAAGGTAAAGGACTCAGTTTCTCAATAATATGCTCATCCTACAAGGGGCTGCTGAAAGCCGACCAGTAACACGTGATCAAAGCAGGGGCTTCCGACCAGAGTCTCCATCCACAGAGTATGCTGAAGGACAGCCGCCTGAGCAAGGAAACCAGCCACACCTTGAAGAAAGCAGGTCAAGCCTACTAACAAGCCTACTAACAGCCTACTAAGCTGTTTGGCTTTACTGTTCCTGCTATCCTAGACTCTGTTCATTTATTTTTCTTGCAAACATAAGTGTGTTTGCTTTGAAAGGATGAATAAAGAATAAGAAAATGGAAAAATAAGAGGCCAGCTGATAATGTGTTTCCTCCTGGGTTCTCCTTAAGATGGACCTGCCATAATGCAGATTCAGAGAGGAAAATCAATAGGAAGGTTTTTCTCTATGTAATCCATCCAATATATAATTTTCCCCTTGCTTTGAACCAAAAGTCATTATTCTCAACAATGGCAGCCCTAAAATAAAAACATAGTCTATCCTTTCCAGAGTGCGGGAAGGGTTAAATCGGAGCTGGAACCCCCGAAGACCCTGCAGACCAGGGTTGGCTGGAGAGAACTCGCTCTACTGCCCCTCCAGCTTCTCTACTCACAACTCCTTGTTTCTCCTTGCCTGCTTTGTAATTCTCCTGGGCTGGGAGTGCTCAATGATGTCTCCTCTATATCTGGGAAGATGAAAGACTGCTTGATTTTTCCTCTACCATCCCAAAGGTGTACGCCAGAATCTGAACCTTGACAGAAAAGGTCATCTTTGAAAGCTGCTTCAGCCACTTTCCATGTTCATAAATAGACAACCAATGGCCAGACTCATAGTTTTTCCATCTGAAAAAATGAAGAAGCATTCATTCATTCATTCCACAGCTATTCCTGGAAAGACTCTTATGCCTGGTCCTACAAGGGAGGAAAGGTACGCACACAGGGGATGGTGAAAACACACAGGGCATTCGCTGTGTGAATCAAATCATTTGGGAAAATCCATCAGTAGGTTGTTCTTAAGTGTCTCTAACATTATTGCTTAGAAAACTCAGTTTGACTGGTGAAAGAATACTGTATGAATTTTTTTCTCTTCTCGATCAGGTGGCAACAGGGTCACATTATGTCAATAGCTGATATTCTCCTTCCTATTCCATTCAATTAAGTCAACGTGTTTCCACTTTCATGTCCATATCAATTAGTCATCAGTTTAACTGCTCCTCTGTGAGTACAGAACATATCTTCTACTGGGCCTTGTATTTTCATTTTCACAACAAAGTGACTTTTATGGGAAAGAGATGGGAAATGACTCACGTCTCTTGCACCGTTATTTTCCCCTGCCTCTGGTGGGCACAGGAATGTAACAATCCAGAACAGGCTCATCCTGGTCTATGGGAGCACTTATGGCTTCCCATGTACCCTTTCCTCCTCACTGCCATTGGGGCCATGTGGACGACCACCAGATGGCTCCAGCCTGCCCCATATGGCTCCTGCTCCCTAAAAGGGGTGCTCGAGAACATAAAAACGCTGCTGTATACTTTTATTGCAGCCCCTTCTCATTTTCCTCCATCTGTCTTCCATATGTTTATACGATGCTATTAGGCTCTTGCACACATAGGCCTTTTATAATGAGGGTTGCTGGCATGACCAAATAAAGAACAAGAATTTACCTCTGTGGGTAATAAGGGGCCTCACTCAACTCCTTTAAATATGTGATTCATTTAGTATTCAAACCAGAACAAACAAACCTCTTTTCTTCAAGGTGCCCATGGAATTCATTTTATTTTTACATATATGATTTTTATTTTGGCAACAAAAAGCACATGATGGCTTTTCTGTGTGTTTTCTCTGAGTGCTGGAATGTGACGTTTTGAAGAACCACATGTGACTTCACTTAGGACTCCCTATTACATACACATTAATCTCTAAGTTTGACTCTTCATTTTCATAAAATTCTCTGTTAATCACAGGAAAAGTTGCTACCATGTCTTCTTTCAAGTATCACTACAAAAATCTGAAGTTTCATGCATCCTCTGAAAACTCTGAGGAAATAAGTAGGAATGAGGGGAGGCTGACCCCAGAGGCCTTTTCCTGCCCTGCTGAGGGCAAACCACTGAGCTCTGAGCCTCTGTGCTTTGCTGGGCACTGGGCTAGAGTGACAGGTCTGGTCCCAGGTGTGGTGTAACAGTCACTAGACATGGCACAACACCACTTCCAGCAGCAGGCAACTCCTGGCATTAGTAAAGTAGTCAGAGAGCTTTCTCATTCCCAGTGTTAGATAATGGGAACCTGTTATGGGCACCTAGGCCATCATCCTCAAAAAACCACTGACAATTACAAAGAAAGAAAAAAGAAATCAAGTTGGGCCTAATACTGGCTTTAATGATTTTTACACTTACTCACATGACCTAGACAGAGTCTCACATTACAGACCAGAACTATGGTGCTGTTAAAAAGAAGCAATCAATGCTCTGAAACATCCATCCATGTTGAAAGGTATCCCCTTTGCGGCACATTATTTATTTGCCTGTAATCTAGTCCAAACCACCTGTGTAAAGCAGTCTGCTAATCAGTACATGGAAAATGATGCCTAGTTCCATGATGATTATATCTGATGAGGCAGAACAAGGGAATAGTGCTCAAATGCACAAAATACTAACCAACAGACATACAAAAACAACCCAGCTAATGCCATGAGAATGTTTTCCTTTTAGCCTGTGTATAAATGACAGCTACTCATTTCCCCCTACCCAAACATATGCAAAACAAAGTATCTATTTGATTTCTGAGATCCAAGTATAACTGTTACTGTAGGATATGGGATTGGGTCATTTTCCTTTCCTTTTTTTTTTTTTTTTTAAAGCTCATTTGCTTATTTCACACAACTTTCTCTTTGCGTCCTTTATAATGCAATTTAGAGTCAAGTATCAATTAGGTTCAGACAAAAAAGCTACGGGGGACCCAGAGAAACTTGCTCCCACCTACAGTCATTTCACAATTCTCCGCAGGAGGGAAAAACCCAAGGTGTTACTCTGCAGGAATTCAACCTACAAACACAGGTGCTCTGAGAACGGCAAACAGCGCATTTTAGTCAGGAGATCAAGTTACAGAATGGAGGCTACAGCCAGAGGCTTATTCATTGGAATTGTTCCACGCTGGAACAAATGACAAATTCTGGTGAAGAGAAGTAAGTACTTGCCCTTTGGTGATAAAGGAAACATAGTTGGGTTGTTCTGTACATGCAGTGGTTCTGTTTCCCAAAGTGCAAGGGTGACAAAGCTAAATGGGTATTTTGCTCCCAGATAAGATAGAAAGGACAAGGAGTCTGACCAATAAGACTCCAGTGAATTATAGTTTCTGGTCTGCGAAGCTACGAGTAGATACTCTGCAGAGCCCAGCTTGCTCTGAGCAGTTTGTAAAGCACCTGGAAAGGGGCAGAAGTTGCTGCCCAGCTGACAGTTGCTGAGTAGTTGCATTTATTGTCGACATTTCCTCAGGGAGGCTACTTCCCTCAGTGTAGGGATTCCCACAGGGCAGGTGAATGCTCATCCCTTGTATTTCTTCCCAATGAACACCAGCTATTAAAACGCTAGCCTCTTGCCAGCTGCCTTTAGGTGAGATCTGGTAAAAACTGCCAAAGACACAAGAACATCTGCCTTCTATCGTTTTCTTTGTACAGCCACTTCCCAGGCAGCTGCATGAGTCTACATGTGTCCATTTACTGGATTGAAATAAAACAGCACGAGGCCCAGGGGGGAGGCACACAGAGCATATGCTCTTTCTGCCGGTGCCCATTCGGCTGCAGCGGAAGCCTTGCCCCTACGGGTACTGACAAGGGCGGGCACAGCTGTGGGTCTGGAAGCTGGAGACACCCCGGCCCTTACCTGTTTCTTTGTCCTGGACTTCTTCCAGGTGCAAGTCATTCAGAAGGTGCTCCAATATCTTCTCGGGGGTCCCGGACACGACCACGTATCTGTCAGAGAGCAGAGAGTCCACCGAGTCATCCTCAGTGGAAGACTGCGAGCGGCTGCTCCATTCATCGTCCTCGTCCTCCTCGTCAATGTATTTGAAATAAGGCACATCGAAGGTGGGCAAGGGCAGCTCTCGGTCCGAGAGCGCGGCGGATTCCTTCCTCTCTAGCTGAGGGTCCAAGACCCGCAGCCGGGAGCTGCCCATTGTGAACGGCTACCAACAAAGGCATCCCCTAAGAGCGAAAAGATCTTGCCATGCCTGTCCTTTCGCTGGGAACTGAGTCCATCTGGCTGCCAAGAGCTCTGCAGTCAGCTAGAACGCGGAGAGGCGGAGAGAAGAGGGGGGAGGGAGGGAGGGCTCCGAGGCGGCGGGGGCGAGGGGGACGGAGCGAGAGAAGGGGAGGCGGGCAGGGCGGAGGAGGAGAGCCGGCGCGCGCTGCTGGCTAACTCACCTCCAGTCCCTCTCGGAGCCGCCGGCCAGGGGGGCTGGGCCGCAGCTCTGCACCCTCTTCAGCACCAGGACATTCCGCTCCTGCTCCTTCACCTCAAGGGTCGCCGCGTCCTCATCCTGCTCTCGTCGGGGAGGTGGGTGATGGACGGGACACAAAGAGGAGAGAAAATCAGACACACACGCAAACAAAAACAAAAACAAATAAACCCCAGCCGCCCACCCGGGCCAAACTGAAGCTGCATTTTCTCAAGTCGCTGTCCACCAGGATTTCTTGAAAGATCCTGAAAAAAAAAAAAAATAAAAGGAGTCCGGGCAAGAATCTCCCTCTAATGGTAGAGTGTCCGGGCTCCAATTCTAACAGACACAGACAAGTATTAGGGATACATAAATACTGTCAAGGAAATGGGACAAAAATAAAGTGGGGCCAGGATTCAGAGAGCTGGCTTTTAAAACTACCTGAATGATTTGAATTAAGGAATGCAAAGTTCAAAGTTTCAAGAAAGACACAACATACTCACTGCATATGGAGTCTCTTTTATCTTGTTAATGCTTATTAAATATTCACTGTATTAAAACTGGAAGGTCATAAATCATTCAAACACTACAACGATGAGCAAGCCATATTAAGTAGTTATAGTAGACATATATTATATTCATTTACTTCATAGCCCTACTTTAGAAGGTGGGCAAAAAAACAACCCATTCTATCACTCAGTTCATTGCCCCCCACCCCCAGGCAGAAGATGGCCTTCAAATTTATCCTGTACCAGTTTTGCTGGAATACAAGCAAAAACGGATCTCTAGTTAGACTCTCATCTAGGATGAAATTCGCATGTCACGGGTGAATGCACTGACTTTCTTCACCTCAGTCCATTTTTAAAAAGACAGCAGGCTGAACAATCATTCATTTCTGCACACACAGCTTCCCTGTCCCAGAGCCAGTGTGGCCCGCTGACGGGGCTCTGCTGGAGCCGGGCTCATTGCTGACCCAGCAGTGTGGAGGCTGACCCTGAGTGATGAACACTTCCAGAGACTAGAGTGTGAAATTCTCCCAGCGTGTGATACCCGGGAAGGGTGAGGTAGCCCAGGAAAGAAAGAACTGTAAAATGCACCCATAAGAAAAGCTAGCTTCTGTATTTCTGAGGATTAGAGCAAAAGATGAAGGCAAGAAAAGTTGATAGTAGGTAGGCTTCACCTTAAAAATGATATCACTTCTTTCAAAAAGGAAACATGCCCTAGAGTTTCCAGCATGTTTCTTCTACTGGCAGAAAATCCAACGGATAATTAAGTGCCAACATTAAAGAAAAATAAAAGGTATCCCCCCCCCAGTGGGTAAAATGTACTATGTCCATTATACCTTATTAATCAGCTCCGTAGATCTACCAGGCATGTCAATGTATTTTATTCACCTTTTCTAGGAATACAAAGGCACTAATCTTGCCATAATTGTCAGCCAAATTGGTGATAAAATTATGATGGCAACAGCTGATGTCCTGACTCCCAAGAAAATGTAGAGACAAAAATAAAAATTATTGGTCACTCGAAACAATATAATTTCATGATAATTTAAAAAATCTTTCAGTGGCAAATAATTTTCCTAGTAAAACTGGTGTATTATATTTCAGCAAGGTCAGATGCTCAGTTACTGTGGCAATTAATGTTGGATATTCATTGTTCAACTCCCTGAGGATGGCAGTGTGACTCCTGTAACATGAATACCAATGTGTAATTGCTATCTTTCATTTCTCCAAAGGGGTCCTTTTGTTGTCCGTATAGTTGAAGTGAAATAAGGTGACTGGAGAGAGGGGCATATATTGAACACACACACACACACACACACACACACACACACACACACACACAAAGGCAGAATGTGGGCTAGGGTACTGAGACACAGAAATAAGTAATTCTCTCAGCAGTAGATTTGAAAGGACAAAAATCTTGCCCTGGTTTTCCTCCCATGGTAAGCCAATATTCATTTTCTGTGAGCCTGCTGTCATTGTGAAGTACATTTTACATTCTACATACACGTGATATATGGTATTATTAACTTCCATGGGCTGCGTACATGCATATGGATGGGAAAGGCTTCCCTAATGTCTGTATAACTAATATGTGTTACAGGGCTGTGCAGAGAGCAGCCACACGCCGCTGGGCAGGGAAACAGCTGAATCATATCAGTGTACTATCAATAGCATCTTATGTCATAGTGATTGTTTCCATTTTGAAAACCTGTTAAAAAATAAAGAAAAAGAAAAATCAATGTATAAAGGGAGAGGTTAAGTGATCTAAAAAATGCCATGAAAACATAATAATCCTAGATATTCTGTCCGTCTTTCAACAAGGAAGGTAAAATGAAAGCCTTGTGACCCTCACACACTTACCTAATTGCTCTTCCTGAAGAAGAACAGAATTACCATGGTTGAGGTTCTGAGTATGAAACTTTGTTCTGGTGCTTGCTTGGTGAAGAATAAAAGTATTTTAGAGGTCTAATGATGGAAAATTGTTCAGTGACAAAGAGTTCATGAAGTGCAAGTAAAGCATTAAAATGCTTAATTTATAGTCATTCATTCAACAAACAGTGATGGTGTTGAATGGGTGAGAAGGTGCTGGACACCGAGTGGCAAGCAAAGAAGAGTAAGACAAATCCCTTGCCCTTAACTAACAGGTTAATAGGCTCCCTAACAACATAACTGTAACTTGGCCAGCACTCTAAGATGAGGCCAAATGAGAGAGACAATGCAAAGGTAGAACCCGTGGGATATGACAATTAAGACAACTGTCAGTGACAGAGAATGGGAATGCTATGAAATGGGACAAAAACATACAGAGACTCTGGTTGTGGTGAAACTGATAAATCTAGTTTCAGAAAAGTGATGTTTTAGTACCAATAATCTATCATCTATAGAAACACAGCAGGCAGTTAGAAATAATGAACTAGGCTTCCAACAGAGGTCAGGGGCAGAGACAAATCTGTGAATTATTTCAGTTTGGAGACTAGCTGAGACTGTTAAAAGGAAACAGGAGAGAAAGGGAACTATAAAGATGTGAAGAGGGGAAGGAAAAAGCCATAGAAAGCTGCAAAAGAGATAGAGGGCCTCTTGGGATGATGAAGTAAAACCAAGATGAGTCAGGAGAATCTGGAGGGTATGGTCTAAAGAGATTCAAGGAAAATGCTGGTCTGCTGCTGTAGAGTTTACAGAGATTAAGTTTAAGAAAAAGAGATGATGGCTCACTTTGGTCTGGGGATGAGAAGAGAAGGGCTGAGGTGTGACTGAATGGGGAGGGAGTACACAGACAGAGAAGACCACTTCCTGGCACTGTGAAGGGAAGGGGTCACACTGCAGAGGCTGGAGGGCTGGGGGAGGCAGACACTGAGAAGAGGGGACAAGGTCAGGAACACAGTGGAGGGGGCAGGCTAAAAAGGATGAACATTTCTTTCAGAGAGGTTCAAGGGAAGGAGAATGGGTGGAGACTTAGAAAAAAATAAAGTAGGGAAAATAAGGAAGCCAAAGTAGAGGATATGAGATGGCTTCTGTCTTTTGAGTAGAGAGGGGGTCGAGACTGCCTTCTGGAAGGAGGGGGTTCAGGGTAAAGTTGTTGGATGCATGGCTTCCAAGTGTACAGGAGGGGATAAACAAATCATGAATAAGAGCATTGCTAGGCAGCTTTGTGGACTGCTGAGGATAGAAACACATGTTGATGGTTATAAACCTTTCTGCTAAAGGGCTGACAAACCCTAGAGGCGAACAGTGAATGATGGGGCCCACTCAGAAGGGGCCAGCAACGGTAAAAACAGGGTGACAAGGGTGGGCTTCTGGGTGGCTGTTAGCATACCAAGGAATGTAGCCCCCTCCCCCCCCCCAGGGTCTGTCTGGCTAGGGAAAGCAGTGAGCCAAAAAAGGAGCGGGTAAACTGGGAAAACATGGAGGGGCTGAGGCTAAGTCCCCACAGGAGCTAAGCGGCAGGCAGGGGATGGACGAGGGAGCAGGTAGAAGCTTTGATCAAGAAGGCAAATACGTGAAGTGGAGCAGTTCAGACTGGTGAAGACTGAGAAAGAGAAGGGCGGCCCCTGGTACCAGGGAGCTGGCCAGGCCCCCACAACTAGGCTGGGGCTTGTCCCGGGAACATCAGCAACTGTGTGGAAAATTGGCATCAGAAAGGCCAATCTGTGACTATGATGGAACAAGAGAAACACACGGCCACACGGTAATCACACCTGAACACAGACAAAGCACAAATGTTGGCCAAGCCAAGAAAATACCAAAAAAGCCCAGATAATGAGTGCTGCTGCTTTCCCAATTACCACATCAGTTTTCCTCTAGTCTGCCTCCACTGTAGGTAAGACTTAAGATATCCAGTCAGAGTTATCGCATTTCCCAACAGCAAAGCCCTGCCTCTTTAAGCTCCCCCTCAAATCACTGGACACAAACCCAAGACCTATGGATCCTTTCTCCTACTGCCCTCTCATTCTGATCCACTCTGTGGCTCCTCAGAGTGTGAGGTCTCCCCCTCAGCAACAGGCAACAAACCTAGCTTGTCCAACAACAGGTGTGCCCTGGGTAGCCTCTGGCTAGAGGACATTGACAAGAGTTAGAGGGTGCTGCCTTGCCACTGGTATGGAGAGGTATGGAGACAGTGGTCACTGGAGTGAAGGATTTAAAAAAAACAACAACAAAAAAAACCCTTTTCTTGTTAGGGTGATGAGAAAGTCATACAAAGGAATGTTCCTGAAAGTGATTTCAGAGAACAGGGCTCAAAAGACAATAAAGTAGGAGATAGATAATAAAGCTACTGAGGCAAGTAGAAGAGCATCTGGAGGTAAGAGAAGATGACCTGAGCAGGGAGCACAAGCCTCAGGAGAGAAGCGGCTTCTGCAGGTGTGACAATGATATGGTGGGGGACAAGGGGCACAGAAGACATCACACTCCTTCACGCTCTTGCCTGCAGTGCTCAGCCCTGCTTTGTACATGTTCAGTGAAAATTTCCGTCTCTTCCCAAAACACACATGAGCCTCCCAATGTGCAGAAACCAGTTCCTTCCTACTCTCCCGAAGAGAAGGCAGGAAGAAGAAGAAGAAACTCCAACAACTGGCCAGATGGAGTCTTCACAGCTTTGCCGATGTGATGTGATTTAGGATGAATGGGTTGGTAGGGAAGGTGGGGGAAATGCAGAACCAAACAGGTGTCCTCAGCTGAAATGGTGTGTGTGTATTGGGAGGGGGGCAATAAACGCCAACAGGGAAGGCTGACGGATCACAGAATCTAAGGACCACTGAACAGAGCCCATCAGGATGATGAAAACAGGGGCAGGCTTTCAAGTTGACCCTGCTCCTATCTTTGTTCCATTCGTTGAGTGGGTAGCTCTGATTGATTTCCTTTTTCTGGCTATCCTGCTATCTTGCCTGTCAATTCTGAATGAACTATATATAATCAGTACCTTTGACTTACTTTAGATTAACTTCAGTGATCATGATTAGCTTTGTACTTCTAAATCAAACTTTTCTTTCATTTACTCACATGAAAGACATTTAGGATGAAAATACCTAATAATAAAACTATTGATTTTAAAAAAATAAGGTGAAGAATTGATGCTCACAGTTTAGCAGGTGTTAACTTGTATTATCCTGAACCAAGTTTCAGACTGTATTTATATTTTCACTTCTCACCAGCACTAGCAAGAAAAAGTGATTACTAAGGGATTTCTCAGGCCTCATGGAATCATCACAACTACTTGCTTGATTTTTCCATTATCACAGATAATGGAAAATATTCATCTCCCATATATTCACATAAAGCAGCCACTGATATTCTCTGTGGCATTGTGTCCCTGCTGTTCTATGAGCATAAACTCTTACAAGAATGCTTAACTGAGGGTTCATGGATGGGCTTTAGGGACTCAAAGAACCCTCTGAAAGTATCTAAAATTTTGTGTGTAAGCACATTTTCTAGGCAGAGCCCAAAGTCCTCAGTCTCACTCAAGTCTATGAACACCAAGAAGTACAAACCATTCCAGATAATGGAACTTCTTTACTTATCATCTTACCTAAGAAACCATCTTTGCAAGTCCTGCCACTAACACCCTCCATCCAGATAAGATGCCCAAAGTATCCGATCATGGTGTCCATCACAGTAACCTCTATTCATCTTTCCTCCACTAAATGACAACATCCTGAAGGGAAGGACCATGCCTTCTATTTCTCTTTCTAACACACAGCTCAGGGTACATGACATTCACTTGATAAAGGATTTACTGTACATACAAATTAATGAACAAGGAGAAAGGTAAGTGAATTGCCTCTAAAAGGCAGAATTCCATGTTGCAGGGCTCAAAGGCTATTCTCACTGCAAGACTTCCTGCACCATCCACTTAGTCACTTTCTTATTACAATGCTCATCACAAGAGCTAATTGTGTTTTGAACTTGAGTGTTACAATTATTTAATCCATCTACCAAACCAAGCTCCCATGCAACTAATACATAAGAAGCCATGTAACTAAGACAGCATTAGGAAGGCATTCACTAAATGGTACTATCCCTTGGTCTAGGGCATATAAAAAGGGGGTGGACATGAACACGTCAAACTGTGGGCTAAATTGTGAACTGAGCAAGATATTTATTTTGTATCCTCTATTCTCCCCCTCCTGTTTGGCCCCAACCAGGATCTTCAGCAACCTCACATGGCCTTGTGCTCCATCATCAAATCTGTCTGAAGCAGGCAGCACCAGAGAGCCCTACAGAATGAGAACACCAAGATTCACCTGGTTTGATGCCATGGTGTTCAAGAAGTTGCACAAATTGCAATGCTATTTTCCCTCAAGTTCATGAAAACAGTACCTGAAGATGCTAACTTACTTAAAGAAGGTATTTTCTATGGACTGAATGTGCCCCTCTCCAGAAATTCCTAGATTGAAACCTGATCCCTAGTGTGATAGTGTCTGGAGGTAGGGTCTTTGGGAGGCAATTAGGTCATGTCCTTGGAGCCTCATCAATGTCACTGGTGCCCTTACAAAAGAGCCCCCAGAAAGTTCCCTCACCTCTCCTACCTTGTGAGGACACAGTGAAATGCTGTCTGTCTACAAACCAGAACGCAACCTTTCATCAGACACTGGATCTGCCAGTGCCTTGATCTTGGACTTCTAGCCTCCACAACTCTGACAAATAAATTGTCATTGTTTATAAGCCACCCAGTCTGTGATGGTCTGTGAGAGCAGCACTAATGGATTAAGTCATAGAGCCAATAGCTTGTTATGACTCCTTTCCTCTCACGACCTTCTTGGTCTAACCTTATATTCACCCCACAAGGTTCACTTCAAGAAGTGCTGCCTCTAGGAACACCCCTCCCTTCGCCTCCAGTCTGATTTGGAGGGCCCTTGTCTGTGACCCCATGATACTGTGTGATTCCTTGTGACTCAAACTCACTTGTGGGCTGGTACTAAATCTTCAACTTTGAATTCCCAATGAGGTTTTAACACTTCACAGATAAAGAACACAGCACGGATAAATGAACAAAAGAGATGAATGGGTAAACATGCCTTTTAGAGTGAAGGCTTAGAGAACAACACCTTAAATCTCAAAGAATACATCTCAAAGATGGTGCTGCTGTGCTCTTCCTAAGGGAAGGTCATCAGATTACTCTGGTGGTGGACGACACTGGCTTGTGATGTTCTGCGTCTTGGCCATCAACTTGGGGGGAGGCACTCAGATCCTGTAAATGGGAAAGAATAGCTGGCATGCTCATCCAACTGGACAATGATAAATATAGGCAAGAGGTTATAGGTCAGATCAAAATGACCTGTTCTAGTTCAGGGTCTTGGCCTGAGGGTGGTTCATGTGAAAATCACTGCAAGGCAGCTCTTGGATTGGCCCCTATCTAAGAGAATACATGATTGATATTTTGTGAAGAATAAAAATCATGCAATTATTAATTAGTGGGCCACTAAAAGCTAATATCATGGGAATGGAGGTAACCACAACTCAAGAAATAAGGAAAAAGCACTGCCATATGCAACAAACAGATTCACTAGGAAGGGTGATAAGGAAGGGGTCAAGCTATGACCCAGGCAGATAAATGTACAACAATAGGCATTTATTGAGGATTTACCATACAACAGGCAAAGCTTAAAACTGCACATCCATGATCTTATCATTAACAACAATTTTATGAGGTAAATACTACTAAAACCCCATTTTTAAAAAAATTAATTGTTTTTTCTTATTTTTTCCATAACCCAGCAACCCTATCCCTTCCCCTCCACATCCCCCCCCCTCCGCCCCAGGAACCCTCAGTTTGTTTCCTGAGATTAAGAGTCTCTTACAGTTTCTCTCCCTCCCCAGTCCCATCTTGTTTCAGTTTTTCTCTCCCTACCCACCACGGCCCCCTGCCCTGCCTCTCAAATTCCTCATATCAGAGAGATCATAAGATAATTGTCTTTCTCTGATTGACTTATTTCACTCAGCATAATACCCTCTAGTTCCATCCATGTTGTTGCAGATGGCAAGATTTCATTCTTTCTGATGGCTGCATAGTATTCACACACACACACACACACACACACACATATATACACACACACATACACACACACACACATCACATCTTCTTTATCCATTCATCTGTTGATGGACATCTATAAAAAACCCCATTTTAAAGATTTTATTTGACACAGAGAGAGACAGCCAGAGAGGGAACACAGGCAGGGGGAGCAGAAGAGGGAGAAGCAGGCTTCCCGCCGAGCAGGGAACCCAATGTGGGGCTCGAACCTGGAAGTCTGGGATCAAAGGTAGACGCTTAAGGACTGAGCCACCCAGTCACCTCTATAAAACCCCATTTTGATCAAGTAACTTAGCCAAGAAGATCACAGGGCGAGGATGTGGTAAAGCAGAGACTGAAGCCAGATAGGATCAACGAGAGCTCTTATCTAGAATCACAGATGTTCCCCTAAAGATGGTCAGTAATATACATTATAGACTACAACTATCCGAGGGGACTTGGTTTATCCTGGTGCTGCTAGCCAAAGCAGGCCAGTCTGCTGGGAGATTAGATAACAGGCATACCTAAGTCATGATGAGGCTCAAAACTACTAGGGTTGCCAGTTTTCAGTTCTAGATGGCCCATGTGATGTGGAAAAACCATTAAGGGACTGAAAAGAGAAGAGGGTTAAAAAGGGATGAGCACGGTATCAGGACTATCAGGCAGAGTTCAAGAACCAGCAAAGGACAAATGAAGTGCTAGCCAGAACAGAGTTAAACATGGCAGGGATTAGAGAAGTGAGACTCTGGGCACCTGTGCCCATACAACATGGGTACGCACAGACATGCAGTCTGTGTGGTGCATGTCTTCACGGAGGAAGTCCCATCAGCCTTAACCTGCATTAGCTGTCTTGGGCAGACACTGAATTATATGCTTTAAAATGTGAATTTTACAAAGAAAGAAAGGAAGGAAAGGAGGGAGGAAGGGAGGTAGGGAACAAGGGAAGGAGGTGGGGAGGGAGGGCAAAAGGAAAGGAAAGGAAAGGAAAGGGGAGGAGAGGAGGGAAGAGGAGAGGAGAGGAGAGGAGAGGAGAGGAGAGGAAAGAAAGGAAAGGAAAGGAAAGGAAAGGAAAGGAAAGGAAAGGAAAGGAAAGGAAAGGAAAGGAAAGGAAAGAAGGAAGGAAGGAAAGGAAAGGAAAGGGAAGGAAGGAAGGAAAGAAAAACCCAAACCAACCCAAAACTGGGCTGTAATGAGCCTGTGGGCAGAGAAGTTTGCTGACTGGGGTACTGGGGCCCTACACCAAGGAGCTACAAGGGGTTCTGAGAAATACACAGGTCATGCAACTGGAATGTCTAAGAAAGAAAAGCTTGGGAGAATGAAATCCTGGTAGGTAATTTCCATTCTCTGAGCTACCCTACCTTCCTGTGGGAGAAAGAGCCACAGGATTACTCACAATGTTCCAAAAGCTGACGTTCCATTAACGGGAGGCTAGATCAAAGAGGCTGGTTGTGGTTCGATTTAAGGCAGTCTTAACAACGGAGGCTGAATGAGCTGTCCCTCAAGCTGGAGCAGAGCCTGTCAATAATATCATGGAACAAGGGAAGATGTTTCTTCAGGGAGAGTGGGGGCCAGGCAAGATGACCTTGGTATCTTTTCCAGCATTAAAAGTCTACAAAAATTCAGCTGTCTTGACTTCACTTTTGTCACAGAAGCCCAAAATACTGGCTCTCTGGAATAGGAGAGATGCATGCAATTTAGCAGTACCTCTTCTCATCTGTACTATGGAAATTCACATGCAGCTCAGAAAACCAAACCATCAATGCCCACATCTATTCTTGTACCATAAATGTGGGTACAGCGGAATTAAAATACTTATCTGAAAAAAAAAAATCTCCCCAGCCAAAACCAATTTTGTCTGAAAACAACCTTCATAGAATTTGCTGACAACGTATCTCATGGTTCTTTTTTCTCATGGAAAAAAGGTAAACAGAATTTAAAAAAAAAAAAAAGGTCAAAAGAATATTGCTGGCAAGACAGACCTGATTAAGAGAATATAATAACAGAAAGATTAAGTAAGCAGATGTGTGTCAAGGTGAATGGTGGCTTGGATTTACAGGACCACAGAGTGCTGATCTGACAACTACATCTTTACAGACGCTACTCTGGGCAGAAAGAGAACATTTTAATAATGACAACTGGTTCCTTTTTCAATCCCACACATACTAAGATTAATAACTCAACCTAAAGCCTAAATGGAAGTAATAGGATTCACCATCCCCAAACTCACAAATCTAGGTACAGTCTGACTTCCATTGGTATAAAAGCAAACACAATATTGTTAATGAATGTGACCAAATTTCCACAAGAAATCGGTAAACGTGTCTGGATGGAAAGCTCTGGATCCTAGGAAAGAACCTTATTTATTAAATTTCATTGCCTCTAGTAATTATTATGATATAAAACAAGCAGAGAACCTAATACTAGGGCAAGCCTAGGATTTTGATCCGCCAATGTCAGTGAGTAAACCTACGGAGCAATAAGAGCAGAAGAAATGGGAAGAGACTGAAATATCTTGAAATATAAAGTCAGTATCTTTTTATCCCAAGTATATTGTGCTACGCTGTATTAACTTGATTGATTGAGCTTGACTGTGGAAGAAAAAAAAAAAGAGAGGCACACTCAGCTAGAGTTCTGAAAGTGTTTAATGAAGGGACTACTTAGAGAAGTGCCACTAGCTTGGAGGAAATTAACCAAGAAAGTGGTGACATAACAAGCCTAGAGGGAGATCTTCACCCTTGGGCTTGAAGGGCAAGAGGCCAGGAGTGAGTGTGGGATCCCACTGGGAGCTGGAGAGGTAAGCAAGAGGCTCCCAGAGAGGAGTGGCAGTCACGGAGGGCTGTGGTCACAGTCAGAACTGCAGGAGGAAGTGGGACAGAGGTGGGAAAAAACAACACCCGACCTTCCTCCCTCTCCTCCTACACTCTGCTGTCCAGTGGTGGCTCCCACAGGCCAGGTCCTTTCTTAATCCAAGAGAGGCTGGGTGATACAGCCCTCAGGAGGCAGGACTCACCAGGCTGGCAGCCCAGAGCAGGGGCAGAAATGGAGGACACTAGCCTTTCTAGTCTTGGGGTCAACACACCAGGGATGGAGATGCCCCCATGTGGGTCATGGAGTCCAGTCTCTTGCTTGAGGAAAGCAGCTCAGAGATCTAGCTGCTCTGGAGTAGGGCCTGTATGACCTAAATGACTTAATCTCACTCCTGCAGGCTTCCATGCCTTAGCAGTCTTCCTCCATCAGTTTACTGTAATTCCAGTCCCACAACATGCTTCATACCCGACACTCCCCAAGTGACCCTGGAAAGCTGTCGAATCATACAGATGTCATTTTTACCATAAAAGCTTAGATTTCGATAAATATTTCCCAGAAAGTCCTCCTCTAGTTTCAGTATAAAAGTTCTGGGTTGAAGATCAGATGTCAGGGTGCGGAAAGGAGAAGTGGCAGGACAAGTTTTACTCTGTTATCAGCTTCATGAGAACAGGGGTTTGGTCTGTTTTGTTCTCTGGGCTGTTGTCACCATCAGAACCACAGGGCCTATTAAATGATGAATAGCCTGGTGAATTACGGATGTGTGCGCCTATATCATACATCAGAATGGCCAACGATCAAAGACAGGGAGAGTGGGAGAGGTAAGAAGGCAGAGGTTCAGCCACAGAGAGACTCAGTGCTGACAGCAGGTTAGGGCAGAGAGGAGAAATTCAAGCTACAAGTCTGCAGAACCAAAGGACAAGATATAGGCTACCGGTAACTGGGAACCAGGGCTCCGAAGTCAGATGGAGGCAAAGGGTCTGGTGAACGGACCCAGGTCACCCATCACAGAAACGACGATCAACTCTGATTCCGAGACTTCCTGAGCCACTCTCATCCAGGGAGAGCCATGGCCTCACAGAGAATCTGCGGTCACAGCTGCAGAAGCAGCCTCACATATCCTGAGCAGACAGAAGTTACACGGCTTGCCTCATCTAGAGTAAAATCCTACAACCATTTAATAGCTGTGTTCCAGAAGGAGAAATGTACTCCCCAAATCCCAAACTGTCATTTGAAATATGAGGCTATTATACCTCTCAGAAGGTTTTTAGGCACTAAAAAAAGACTGTATGCAAAAGGCCCAGCAGAGTCCTGCCCAACTACCCTTTTATCACACACAACTAGAAAAAAATAACTTCTTTAACAATCAATACCTAATTCCTAAGCTCCCTTCTACCTGATCCCATGCCAGAGGTATGGTCCATTTCTATTTCGTTTGCAATTATCAATTCTTAGCACAAAAATTAAACTCAGATGATGATAGCCCTTTAAAGAACTTATGGCCTGAATCCAATTAAACTGATAGTCACGAGTGAAGACAGACCTGCCTGGGTTCAAATCCTAGACTTGACACTTACTAGCTGGGACTTTTTAACAGGGTTGTTCAATTTCTCTCAGCATCAGTTTTCCTTCCTGGGAAATAATATCTACCTTATTAACCCAGTTATAAGCGCTAGATGTAGAGAAAGCCCTCAGTAAATGGATGCAGGGAAACACACAAACCATATGCCGTGGCATTTTGGCATCTAACACCAAAGTGTTACAAACTGCATTTGTAGCAGGACCTTGCTACTATTTTGTTCATGTGTATGTGTGTTTAAATATCATCCATATTTAAAGAAACACAAATAATGTCATCAAACTTTTTCAGTTGCATTGAAAGCTACTCCCCACAGTGCCATAAAGCCCCACATTCAGCCAGAGGCCGTCCCAGCAAGTTAATTACGGAGCTCACTGAGCCCGGAGGAAAGAAGGCTGCAAGCCCTTCTGCTACAGAACTGGGATCAGGATTGAGAAGATGGATCATTCTCATGGGAAGGCAGGGTTGTTTCTGTCTGGTACCCACGTCACCCCTCAATCCTAAGTCACACTTGCCAAGAAACCATACACTTCTAGAAGCAAAAATCTAAAAGAAGGGAGGCAATGAATTTCAATTGTCTCTGACTCTTACATTTTTTAAATAAAATTCCAGGAATTAGTTAATGTGAGGGAGTAGTCAGCATCCTTTAGCATCAGCAAATCTAAAGTATCAACAGGATAAAAACACCAGCAGCAATAAAGATGTGAGGTCAGCCATGGTCACTGGGGTGAGGGCACTGAACCCCGCGGCTTCTGCTGACCTTATGTTCCAGATAGTGTGGTTATTTCTTTCTGCTGAGACTCATGAGTTATATCCACTCACCCTGGTTAGTGGGCCCGAGGAAATATACAAAGGGTCAGCTGGGAATCCCCAAGACTCACTTCTTGGCGTCTCTGGAATTAAGAAGTCCAGGTCAAAGGGCAACTGAGGGCATTGCCTTGGGCATACATGATCTGAGAGAGGCCTGTGTGAAGGTAATTCGGTAGGTAGGAGGATGCTTCAAATTCTAAATTAGATCTGTAAGCATCTCCTAACATGCGAAAGAAGAAAGGGGGAAAAATTCAACGGCAGAGGTTACTGGAGAAAAACTATCAATATTTTGGAAATGTGAATTCCACCAGTCCATGGCTTCCATGCAGACTGATAAATTTGTGACACACCTCAAAAAGCTGAGATGACTTTAGTGCTGAGAATAGCACTTACTTCTACCTCTCATTATTGGTTTATCGTGATGGCCATCAAAATATAATATGTAGACTACCTGAAACTTAAAAAATGCCTGAACTCCTGCTTCCTAGGATATTTTACAAAACGACAAATGTAAATGTTACATAGAGATATCTTCTAGTGTCTAAGTATTCTCAAATCATTCAAGTGTGTGTGTGTGTGTGTGTGTGTGTGTGTGTGTGTGTCTGTGTATGTATGCGTGTGTGGCATACGTGCCAAGTTATTCTAAGCGGAAAATATCTTGACACTCTCCCCAAGCAGCTCAGAGATAGGATGATAACCTATGTTAAATTATGACTCAGACTAAGTTTCTATATTCTGGTTGCAGATATACTTGTCACTTGGGGTTTGAATAATTCACAGGAGCAGTTTTATAGAAGCCTTTAAAATCTGAGTAAGAGGAGGATAGTATGGATTTCTAGACCAGCACTTGATAGCTAGCCTTGTTCTCTATTGCTTTGGCTTCTCCCAAATTCCTCTTGTAGGAAATTCAGATGCTTGAAAATACTTCTTGATTAAATGAAAACCTAATTTATAAACTGAAGTTACTTGAAAAAGCTAGCTCTTAACTCTGAATAGACCCAGCAGAAGTATTCTTCAAATTTAAAAAATAGTGGATACTTGAAATTTGCTGAGTAGATCTTAAGTGTTTTTACACACACACACACACACACACACACACACACATGCACACACGCACACACACACACCATGTAACTATGTGAGGTATGGATAGGTTAATTAGCTTCATTGTGATAACCACTTTGCAATATATACATATGTCAAAACATCCCATTGTATATTTTTTCCATTGTATATTTTAAATATATATGGTTTTTACTTGTCAATTATACCTAAGCTGTAAAACCTTTTAAAATAAAAAAATAAAGTATAAAATAATATGCTTGGAAAATGGAAAGGCTTGAAGCCAAGGAACTCTATAACTCCAAATCTCTTTTGTGTATATGTAAATGTGTGTTTACAGATATGCGCACATGCCTGCATGCATTTGTAACTTCGGAGAGGGCAAAGCAGTAATAAAAGAGGCAGCCTGAATACTTATGTGAGTTGGGGAATGAAAAATTTCTAGTTAGCGTAGCAACTGCTAGATCATATGGCATGGGGGCAAGGAGATACAAGCAATGTAAGTTAATACTCTGTTTTTTTCATGTTTTGTGCATTCCTTGGTGTTTTTAGAGAGGTACACCTTTGGTCTCTGCAGTAACCATCTCAGAAACCTCATTTCCCAGTTTGAAAGCAGACCAGAAAAAGGTAGCATTGTGTCACTCCTGGTTCACAGCAAAACCATAGAAAGTTGGTATTAAAATATGTCAAGAAATTTTAAAATGCAATGAAATACGGCTAAACTCTTTGAGAGGCAAACAAACAAAATTAAAAGGTAAAAAAACGGACTTGGTTAAAATAAGACAACAGTAGGGGCGCCTGGGTGGCTCAGTCGTTAAGCGACTGTCTTCAGCTCAGGTCGTGATCCAGAGTCCTGGGACTCCAGCCCCGCATCAGGATCCCTGCTCGGCGGGAAGCCTGCTTCTCCCTCTCTCACTCCCCCCTGCTTGTGTTCCCTCTCTCGCTGTGTTTCTCTCTGTAAAAAAATAAAATCTTTAAAAAAAAAAGACAACAGTAAATTTCTTTGCATAGTATTGGTCTTTCTCCCTGTTTTTCTAGGGTGGGGCTGGGGGTGTGGGAAGAGAAGATGAAGCGAAAAGAAATGGAAATACTTCAGTCATAACACAAAAACATTTTCTATTTTTCTGAGTATTAACTTGCACTTAGGTTACCAAAGAGGATCGAGATCATCATAGACAAACCTGCCTAGGTCAGATCCTCACTCCATCAACTGTGACTCACTGAAGATTGAAAGCTCATGTCTACTCTTTATCAAGTATGAATTTCCCAAAGCCTTGTCTACACTTACAAATGACTGTTGGTGTTGAACCTCTCTGTCTTTTCCAGATGAATTCCTGTAGCACAAAACCTTTCACTTAATGCTAAAAATCCAAAGAACTGGAAACTTGGAACT
The DNA here is from genome assembly GCA_004023965.1 of Spilogale gracilis. NCBI lineage: Eukaryota > Metazoa > Chordata > Mammalia > Carnivora > Mephitidae > Spilogale > Spilogale gracilis. The sequence goes on along the minus strand of PITA01005702.1, from coordinate 25,889 downwards.
GGTACAACTTTGGATCTGCACAGATTTGGTTTGGGTGCTTGACCTGAGGAAACATTTCGAATCACCCACAAAAGCCTTGTCTCCTGGATTCGGGTCCAAAATATTGATTGAATGCCTAGTGCTAGACATTGGGGATAAAAGTCCAAATAAAAATGGGGGTTGCCCTCAAGGAATAAATTCTTTACAGGAGAGATATAAATCTGTACTTCTTAAAAAAGGAGTGGTTTGGGGCTAGGCTATAGATAGTGGTTCATTAATGAACTTAGCCAGTATAAATAACTAGGCCACTTTCTTGTTATTTCTAGGAGTTCAAGGCAGTAAGATCTAACATTTTTTTAGTTTGTCACTATTTGGGAGTTGCATTTCTTAATCCTCCTCAGGACATTCTGAACTCAGAAAAAAATTCCAAGTATTTAATGACTTGACATGAAATAGAACTATGATACCCTGAGAGCAGAGATACTTCTAGCTGGAAACACTAGATCAGCCATCTGTCCCATATCAATGTTATTTCACAAAAAGTAAATTTTTAGAAGTTCTAGCCACATGAGTATTTTTAGACAATAAAGGAACAGAATGATTCTTGGCATCAATAGGCACATTCAATCAAGAGTAAAAAATGGCTACTGAAAGCCTCCTGGTAATCAACTGTTATCAGCTATAAAATGGCAACAATTTCCCAAAAAGTGTACAACACTCAAAAAGTATGGATGTTGCTGAATTTTTCGGGGGTGGTCTTCAACTTAAGAATTTCAGAGCTAGAAAAAATCTTAGATCTCTAATCCTAACCTTATAGATGAGAAAAGTCAAGCTCAGAGGGGTAATGTGATTCACTAAATCTGTACTTAAAATATTTAATTTGGAGGAAATTTGTTAATAGAATTTTAATTCCTCCAGAATAAAATGGATTTTTTTAAATACGGGTAACAAAATAGTAAATTAACTGAAGAAAAATTTTACATGTGATAGGTAATCAAGAAATTTCACTTTTACATTATAAAAATAAATCTGAGCTATGTTAAAGACTTGAGTGAAAAGTCAACTCTAAGAGAAACAGACAAAATAATTCTGGCCACAGAATGGGGCAAGACTTTTACATCTTAAGGGTATTTTTAAAAACTAAAAAATGTGAATCAATAGTTTTGCTCATATGTATATATATAAATAAGTAAACGACTAAGAAACAAATGGGGGAAAACTACATGCAACAAACAGGATTCATATCCTTAACATATAAAGAGCTTATTCAGATCAATGAGAAAAATACCAATGGAAAAACAGGCAAAGGAGGTAATTTGGTTATTTACAGAAGAAAGATAATGGATTGATATAAATTGCAGATATCTAACTTGGCAAGAAACATAAATATGAACAAGATAATACTTCCCCCATCAACCTAAAAAAAATAATTTCTCCCCCTGAGAATCATAATGATCAATGAATTTAAGGATGAGAGCATTACAAAATAAGTATTTTCATGTATTGCTGATATACATGAAAATGGGCACAAGCTTTATCAAAGTAACTGAGCAAAAACATAAAAGAGATTAACACAGTTCAAACCTACAAGTAGAAATTACTCAACTAGGAACTTATCCTCAAGAAATATGAAATTAAGTAAAAATTTTTCTAGAGATGTGCATGTCAGAGTATTTATAACGGCAAAATCTTGTAAACATATTCGTGCCCAAATGGAAGAGTGATTAAATAAAGTATGCCATGAAAACATAAGGAAAGACTCATAATGTATATACTGATATACTGGGCAAGGGAGGGGGAATCATGGTTAGTTTTCACTAAATTTTTCTTCCTTGAAACTTTTTATTATTACTAACTTCTCTGCAAAAAGCAGGTATTACTTCTACCATTAGTAGAACAATTTTAAACAACAAAAAAATCTTTTTATACCAATGTGCTAGAAATTCCAGCAACTTGCCTGATCTCTTGTTCTCCATTGTTAAACACCTATAAACTGCTTCAAGAAGCTTATTTTCAGAAACAAATTCAAGTAGTAAAATAGGTCCAGAGCTGTACACAATATACTATTTTTTAAAAAATATTTTGTAGTTGGGGTGCCTGGGTGGCTCAGTCAGTTAAGCTTCTGATTCTTGATCAGATCATGATCTCAGGATGGAGCCCTGTGTTGGGTTCCCTACTCAGCCTGGAGTCAGTTTGTCTCCCTCTGCCCCTCCCCCATGCATGTGCATGCTCTCTCTCTTGATCCCCCTCTAGAATAAATCAATCTTTTAAATTTTTTTTTTGTACCTAGGAAGTGGGAGGAAGGGAAAATGGTAAATGCCAATGATATGTAACTTTCTTTAGCTCTGAGATTTATTATCTTTTGCCTTTTATAATTTATGTCTTTTCCCTGTCATAACCCAGGAAGTAAAGAAGATGAAGCTTACTTTAGCAAATGCCTCACAGGAATGTGAGGCAACAACTCTCTGGAAACACATATTTTATTCTACATATGCCCTCTTTCTTTCTTTCCCGTGTTCACTCTCCCGTCTTTGTCTTTTCCCTGACTGACGGGAGGGCCTTTGGGGCTCAACTCAGAGCTTGTGCACTCCTGCCTCTGCTTTATTTTGTGTGGTGCCTGGTTCATAGATGTTCAACAAATGCTTTCCTCAATGAAGAAAGGCAAGACTAAATTAATCTTAGCCAGGTATTTTAATAACTTTCTCTATATCTGAAAAGGAGAAAGGTCTACTGAGCTTAAAAATTTGGCCCTCAACAAAGGTAATTTTTTGTGCAATGGCTGAATCATCACTACTGGTCGCAGTAAGCTAGAGGGCTACCCATCCTCACCTGGTAGGATTCTTTCTAATCATCTCTATGAGCTCAAGCATGGGAATCTGGGATAAGCTGCTAATGGTGGACAAATTAAATGTCTGATGAGGGATGCTGGCTTCTGACTGAAGATCTCGGTGCAGGTAAGTAACTGAATTCCCCAGTGTTGATGGGTCAGCACATTCAACCAAGGAATGCATATTCAATTCACTCTGTGTCTTCCATAAGCCTGTGTTACCCAACTCTTCTTTTTAGAGACCCCCATACTGATCTGCCTAAAGCCCGCTGTCCTCTGTCACTCAGAAGGAAGAGACTTCATTCCTGGCTTTTGTAGTCTGGATTGAAGTAGTGTCAAAACTTAAGTTTAGGCCAAAATGGACCAATAGAACTCTCTTTCACTACATTCTTCCCCAAAGGTTCTGAAGTCACCAGATGTGGTACGTAAGAGTAGAGGCTGGCTGGGGCAAAGATGCAGAGGTGGCAAGCCACAGCGGGCGGGCCCCACGGGAATAAGCACTGCAGGTGTTCAATATACCTAGGGCCCTCTGATCTTCAGTAACAAGGACTTTTCCAGGGTGTGGTGAGCTTTCTCAGGTCTGTGCATATCTCTTCCCTATGCCAAGATTATGAGTAATACTAAAGGACAGGAATTGGAGATTTACTGAGTTGGGATGGAAATGGAATCTGCTCAAAACTGAGATAGTCAGACTTGATTGCCAAATTGTAATGGAAATGGTAGTAAATAGTTCAACAAGTCATGAAAGGTTTCTGTCCACAAGCATCTGGCATTCAGGTATATTCCTCAGAAGACAATTAGAATAAAATTGGGGGCACCTGGGTGGCTCAGTGAGTTGAGGCTTCTGCCTTCAGCTCGGGTCATGATCTCTGGGTCCTGGGATGGAGGCCCGCATCGGGCTCTCTGCTCAGCGGGGAGCCTGTTTCCTCTGCTCCCTCTGCCTGTCTCTCTGCCTACTTGTGATCTCTCTGTGTCAAATAAATAAATAAAATCTTTAGAATAAAATTGGCTCTCCGTTTGTTCCAAGGTTTCTTCTCTTGGATTTTAAGTTTGTATTCTGTCTCAACTAAGCTTAAAATCTTCCCTTTACCACCTTGATGGATTATCCCTTAACCTCAAACCTGTAGGTATAAATCAGCATCAACTTGGGCCATGGGTGCTACTGCACCTGACACTCTATTTTCTGCAGTTCTACTCACCTCTATCTTTTCACATTCCAGTCACACAAGTTGCTGGAGGAGACAGTATTATCTCCATGCCTTCAACTACCCTCTTGGTTCCCATGTTTTTAGAGCTGTAGCTGAGTATTGTTTTAATACTGAATTAATTTTTAGATCTCTGGCTCCCTGTGGGTATTTAATGAGAAGTACTGGATGATTCCATTTATTTTTTGCTGACAACATTCTTTGTGACTTTCAGGAGTTGCTGTGTTAATTTTCTGATAGGGTAACCGCTAATAAGCAGGGGAGAAGCAGTCCATCAGAAATATTTTATGGAGGCAAGGGTCATTTCAATCAGGCTAGCCTCACTTTGGGTCCCCACAAAATCGATCTTTAGGAACACATGAAAAAAAACACAAAGATGGAATCGCAGCTTTCTCTAACAAACCTCTAGCTATTATTTCTATTAATGATTTTTTTTTTTTTTTTTTTTTTTTTTGCTTCTGATAACAGGTTAAAAGGGATCTATTTTACTAGGAGAATATTTGCACCATTTGGGGATCATTAGACATTGCACCATTTGGGAATCATTAGACTTCTCTATTCATATAAGTATCAATGGAAACATTTCTAACCTTTCCTTGTGATTAACAAACTTCCAACAGAATTAATGGGTTGTATAGTATTTATTGCCCATTTTAGAGGAAGCTCTTTATAATCCTACTCAGCAGGTGCCAGTTTTTGAATGAAAGTCTTTTTCTTATCCAAACAATCAAGACACAGGATATCTAAAGTTCTTTACAATGGCTATGACTCTCAAAGGAAAACTCCAGGATACTCAGACTGATTGCAAAAAATAACGCATCATCACAATCCCCAAACTTGTAATAACAGTAAGTTCACTGAGCAGGGAGAAAGTGATAGCATCCATCAAGCATAAAATTCAGTTTGGGATTTTATTATGCATTGCACCATTTGGGGATCATTAGACTTCTCTATTCATATAAGTATCAATATGAAGCCTATTTTACCTCTATAAATCCTAGCCAAGGCAAGACTATGGAAGGTTTAAAGACTCATCTGTCTAAAGTACCATTCTCTCCCCTCACTGGCTGCACAGGGCCAAAATTCTACCTTGACATATTTTACCCTATCCCCATCTTTGCAATCACCAAGATATGCTCTTATGACTCATTATGTTTTCATGAGCCTCCTTAAAAATCCCTACCCCCACGCCACTTCCTGCCATCTTAATTGTCTTATTATCACCATTATTCTCTCCCTCTATGTGTTTCTTGGATCTCCAGGAGCCCCTAATCTTTTATTCTGACTCAGCTTGCCTTGATCATGCCCAGCCTTTCCTGGAACCTGAACAAAGAGGACATTTACAAGGGTTTGTTAAAATTGTTGAGCCTTGTTCTTATGTACAAATGTACCCTAAATGAATCTACATGCCATATCTTATTTCTCCATTTTTTTAATATAGGAAGAAAATACTGGAAAACAAGAACAACAACAAAAAATTAAGAAACCTATTCAGGGTAAACCCAAGTGCTGTACGTCAATTTCTACAGACTAAAACCAGTCTTTTCTGCTTCTGCAGAATGTACTTTTTTTTTTTTAATTAAAGACAAATTTTTATGTAATGAAAATTAAGAACATGGTCATGTTTTGAATACGGTATGGGTATTTAATGTGATTTATCAGAGAAATATGTACTGTACACTTGCCCACAGTCTGTTATGTTCTGTGATGATATTTTAAGCAATCTTCTATTTTTGCTATCTTAAAACAACATTTAGGGATGCTGTATGCCAGATGGAATTTTTTCCTTTCCATCCATTTCCCATTGCAAAAGGAAGAAAAAAGTTCTTTGCATCTTACATGGAAATCTTTTATTCATTTCTTTCTCATCTTTATCAGCTGAAGTATTTGAATCACTCAGAAATCACCAAACTTTGGCTGAATCAGTATGAGGCAAATATCATAAAGCAGAGTGTATTTTTAGAGTGAACATATAAGCGTGAGTAGCATTCATTAACAGAAAGTATTCATACGACATGCAAGCTCAAAATTCACTTCTATAAAAACAGGACCGAATCACAGTCAACTTTTTAAAGAAAATGATGATGTAGTGGTGTATTTTAGGGTAAAGTTAATGAATTGGAATTGAGCTATAATTGGACATTCTGTCTTCCCAGGGACTTAGCTCAAGTCCGTGGACACAGACTTGAGCTCCTCACATGAAATCCTTAGCTGATGCTGGTGACTGCTTCATGTAAAACCAACAGGGAGGACCTTGAGAAGAGGGAGCAAATGAGACCCATTCTTCTCCTGCAAACCCATTTTCATGGTGCAGCAGAGCCATCTCCAAAATTGGCATGTAATTACTCTCTCTCTTTCGCGTATTAAGTTCTTCACGAGAGCTCAAAGGTATTTTGTGGGGAGCACACAATTTTGGGGCACCAAGCTCCGGCCACTTGGTTCTGCCTCTGGAGCCCCAGCACCCTCTCTCTGCATGTGCCCTTCATGTCTTCATCACCACACGTGCTCTCTTCCAAGTGAAATACCTGTCTTCCCTCACCCCTGCTCACGATGCTCCTGGCCCTTCAGAGTCTCTCTTCCTCGGGGACGTGTGGTGTGCGTATCTCCCTAGACCCACTGAGCTCCCTGTGACAGGCTTCCATAGGACTGTGCCTAATGCTTACCTCCCAGGTAACTGGGAATTCAGCCTTGGAATCTCTTGCAGCGTTAGCAGTCTGGAGGCAGTGATCTATCAGGGCCTTCTGTGAGAACGAAAGCACATTTTAAGTTGGTACCTATGTCTCTCTTCTCCCTGAGATCTCTTCACGTTTTTATTTCTCCAAGCCTCCGTGGTACACAGTTGTCATGAAGGGCTGTCCATATGTGCATACCTTTCTGTCATGAAGCGTCCATTAGAAACTTGAGTGGAACTAAACTACCAAAGATTTCTAGTGTTATCTAATCACACAACCATCTGGAAGGTAATCATATTGTTGTATTATTATTAATAGTAATGCTGATCCGGCCGTGATGGGGGAAGAAGAGGAAAGAACATAAGGTTGCCCAAGGTCTGGGGCCATAAACCCAAGAAAAATAAACTATTTCTCAATATCTCATTTTAATGATTTCTCAGACATTCTAGAGAGGATATAGCTCTTTTAAACTTATAAGAATAAGAACTTAATAAACCTAGGGAGCAGCATTTGTCCCAAGGGAATACAAGATCTTTCAGAGTGTGATTTTGATAACTAACTGAGCCACTATCACTTTTCTTAATTGGGCCTTTAAAAAAAAAAAAAGATTTTATTTATTTATTTGACAGAGAGAGAGATCACAAGTAGGCAGAGAAGAGGAAGCAGGCTCCCTGCTGAGCAGAGAGCCCAATGTGAGGCTTGATCCCAGGACCCTGAGATCATGACCTGAGCTGAAGGCAGAAGCTTAGCCCACTGACCCACCCAGGTGCCCTTAATTGGGCCTTTTAAAATGAACTTGAGTATTTTCCTTTAATCCGTCCCTTTAAAAACGCTGAAATTCACATTTAAAAAATAAATGTTGGGACTTGCAAGTGGGCTTCTTGTGAGAACTTAAAAATATACATACTAAGCAGATGGTTCTGCCAGACAGCACATCACTTTCCACGGCAGCTTGGCCACCATTTCTCTGGTAAATAAATAAATAAATATCTCAACAAAACTAGAATTTAAAGAGCACATGGAGGGAATCAAATTTGTAAAGCTTGCTGTCTAATGGAGAAGAGTATAGATATCTGTATTTGTGAAAAATGTTTATCAGAGGTATTTCCTTCTCTCTCAATGCCTGTGAAAGTATTTAAACACTTGATTAAATACTGTCTTGGATTTTCCATGTGTAAATACCTCTCTTCACCCCCAGTTCAACTGTAAACTTCTCAGAGGCATGAACTATCTTCTGCATTTTTTTTTTTTAAATTTCATGTATGTATTTGAGAGAGAGAGAGAGAACACAAGCCGGGGGAAGCGATAGAAGGAGAAGACTCCCCATTGAGCAGGGAGCCTGATACTGGGCTTGAATCCCAGAACCCCGGGATCATGATCCGAGCTGAAGGCAGATGCTTAACCGAATGAGCCACCCAGGTGCCCCTCTTCTGCCATTTTTGTGTTATTCTGTGGCCATACTGAACCTGATAAAAAATAAAGTAAAACTGTGCATTCAAGGCAGTCTCTGTCTGTGAAAAGGTACTTTAGTACCACACCAACACAAAGTCTAGATTCTGTTATTAAGAAAAATAACATCACTTCTATATAGTGATTTCTCAGTTTATAGGCGGGCAACTTAGTATGTAATGAATTGCCTATCACATCAGAATTCTAGTTTTTGTTATTACACAGCAATGTTGTATTTAAGTAGTTTCTCAGCTAAACGAAATTACTGATAAACTTTAAATAATACCATGATTGCTCTTAACTTCACTAGATATATAACGTGAGTTTGCATCCAGAATGGTAAAACCACCTGTGCCTTTAGTTATTTCATACAGAGTAAAAACAGGGTTTTCGCCTTGTACTTAGCCTTATTTTTTTAAACAAAGTAAGAGACCAAACAAAAGTTGTAAAAAGGCAGAAACTAACTTTTAATAAGTGAAATAAGAGGGATAGCCGCCAGGATACCCCCAAACCACTTCTCCCCTAGTCATCCGTGAACAAGCGACCCTTTGACGTAGGCAGAATTCCAGGATGAGGCTGCAGGAAACAGGGAAAAGGAAGCCCCGGTTGAGGCTGAGAGATACGGACCCTACCCTGACAGTGGGTTATGCCAAGATTTGCTTTCAGCAAAATCCCCTTCCCACCCATTTTTCAGACGTGAACAAGAAAAGGGGAAGGAAGTAGGGTGGGTCCTCAGACTTAACAAAGGAACTAAAGAAAACCGGTGGGGAGAGGGCTGGCTATGGGCCGAGTCCCTAGGGAAAGGACTGCTTAGCGAGGCTCTCACATACATTTCACACATTCACATTTCTGCAGTTTGGAAATTAGGAACTCAGTTTAGCAGCCACTACTGGCATTTCTACCCTACAAGTTAATACGCTACAAAGCTACAGGTTAGGAAAAAAATAGTTCTGGTTTTCTGGTCACGAGTACGGTTATATTCCAGGAAAGAAAAAAAAAGGGACCCACCTGTAGACAAACACTTTAATATAGTTATCTCACAGATATGAAAATATGAGCAGCTTACATATAGCTTTTCAGATCTAAGGACTCAAACTAAGCAACCACCTTAGCCTTCTCTTGTCTATAATACTTCCCATATCTGCCATCACTATCCCTTCAATACATAATTGTCTGTCTCTTTCCTCCAGGGTGGTCCTAGCTGTTTCCCTTTTTTGGGATTATCATGATTCTTGCTGTCCCGGTTTCAAGTCCTCTGATCAGCCCTCCCTCCAGTAATGACTGTGGAGAGAAGATACATCCCAGAAGCCAAGAGACTTGAATGCACTCTCAGCCCAGCTCTGCCTAGTCACTCATCAGCCTCAGCTTTCTAATGTGTCAAACTGAAGGACGTCATTTACCTCACAAGGGCCCCGCTCTCCACTCTCCCTCACTGCCCTGCCCCTTCCTCCTTTTCTAGGAAACTAACAAAACCAAGTCGTCAATGACTTCTCATTACTTCTAGGATGAAGTAAAACTTTTTAGCCCCCAGAGTCTTCCATGGCCTGGTCCCAATCTCATTTCTCACGAAATCTTCCTTCTCCTGCTTCCTTATCATCAGTTCACCCTTCAGCCTCACTCCTTGTATGCTGGTGACACGGACTGGCTTCTGATGACCAAAAATACCTTGTACATTGACATCTCTGTGCATTTTCTAATGCTGTTCATTCTAAAATAGCAGTGTGGACATATCAATTCAGACTATATGGGTCAAGAGAGCATTCCTGAAGTGATAGCTAATTCTAAAGAAGACACATATATCATTGTAGCAAATGTCAAATCTGGCTAAATAATCCAGTTCATTTGGGGGCTACCAGAGATGCTGTCTGCCCAAGGTATTTTCAGAAGGTCTGGTCTGAGAAGATGATTTATGTAGTTCCTATGCTGCTAGTCAGAATCCCCACCTCACAATTTGCCAATGAGATAAACACTGGGTGCTTTAGCTTGGATCTCTGAAACATACTGCAGGAACATAAAAGCAAGGTAAATGTCTTGTAGCTTTTTGGCAAAGGTGACCAAGCATTCTACGACTAAACGTTCTTAAGTCTACCACTTAACAGAAAATAACACACATTCCCACGTCCTCATTACCAGTCATCAAACCCTGCTGATTTTACCAGCTGTCATCTGCATCTACAGCCTTCTCACTTCCCACCTGGTTCAGGCTTTCACCTTTCACCTGACTCACTACAATAGTTTTCCAAGGGTTCTCTCCAACATTTTCCTCTTTTCCACTCATTTTTTCCTCTCAGCCAATGCCAAAGAGATCTTACAAAGACTCCACCTGAATGGGCCACTTCCCTTCTTTGATGGCTTTCCTTTGCCAGAAAGGCAAGTCAAAACTCCTTACCGTGGCTTACCAGGTCTTACACAGCTGAATCGTAACCTCCCTCACAAACCCCCCCCCCTTTATTTCCCATGAATCACCCAGTGCTCAAGTCATGTGCATTCTTGCTAGTCCCTCTGTCTTCCAGGCTCTTCCCTGTCCTGCCCTGTTGGGGCCATTAGTCAGCCTTCCAGGTCAAGCTGAAGGGCCCCATTTGGTAACACATGCTCCTTCCCTTATTAATACAATTAGATTAAGACTAGGAAATGTGATGCCTACCTATAAAAGAAGTAATTTCTTTAAAGAGTTAATGACCAAATTTTAATCTCACTATCATAATGTTTAGAAGAAATAACCAATTTCTGTCCCCTTCTTAAAGTTCTCACATAATGATTTTCAACACTTAGCAATGAGTGTTGGCTAATTTTGCCTACAGCTTGTTAATATAAAATAAGAAAACCAAGTGCTTCCTGAGAAACTTGTGGTAATTATACATTCAAACACTTTTCTTTCAGAAATACCTTGGCAAAAGCTCAGAGTGAAGTGTGTCTCTAATTGGCTACACTTATAATCATGGCATTGACCAGTTTGAGAAAATAGGAAAAATGCCTGCTCAGAAAGCTCGAAGCTCCTTGTATTTGTAACAAGCTGCACCAGCAACAAAAGCTTCTTTTTCTATTCAGTAGTACTTTAAGCAGCTTTCTCATTTTGGCACATACATATTTAAAGTGATGTGGTATTCTAGAACTGGAGAAGCAATGTAGATTAGTTAAAAAAAAAAAAAAAAAGGACTCCATGGGTAACTTAGACTCTAACTCAAATTTTACCATTGCCTCCTTAAATAGCTTTGGCCCAGGAATGGCAAATAAGGTAGATGAAGCATTTTAAAATCATAAAAGAAAGGAAATCAGTATGTAACTCCAGGATTTGGTCATTATTGTTACTGTTATTATAAGAAGAAACTGTGGGCCTGGGTTTACATTGGGTAAACTGCAGTTTCCTCTGTACATCCTGCGTCTTATAACAGAGTTTTCCTGAGCCAGAGCAGATGACCGCTGTTGAAAAGAGAGCAAGGGCAGGCAAAAGGCAAATGCTGTACCCAGCTCATGAACACAGCGAACTCTGTAAGCAAAGGTGGAGCTACACCAAATGCTCCAGACCTCACTGAGTCAGATCATCTACCAGATGGTTTTTGTTCCTAATACATTATTGTAAGAAGTGTAAGCATCCAGTATCAGATAGTGCACGGAGGGGAACACGACATCAGTATCAGCCTCGAGATACTTCAAGTGCTGTCATCCAGCAGGAGGGACAGGGCAAAACACCTGAGGTTATAGTGGTCACTAAGGAAGGCAGAGCTTGAACAGTCACCTCTCTTCACTCTAAGCTCCAGGAGGAAAAGCCTACACAGCAAAGGCCATAATGGCAGAGCCGATTTATATACCATCTTTGCTCTCAAGAGCATAAACACTATCAGAGCTGCTAATGCATTCATATCATGACATTCACATGGGAGGTAACAAACCCTAGTGTTCTATTTTACAATCTTAAAATGAAGGACTAAACCTTAGATAGTGGTAGATAGTAGATAGCAATAGTAGATAACCATAGGCAAAGTTGTCAATCTTCTATCACTAAATTTCTGTCTCACGTTAGAAGTCATTACAATTACCAGCACCATGTTCAGATTTCTAATATATATCTGAAGGGTATGATAATCTCATTAGCTTTAACTATAATATTCCAGATTGAACTAAATACAAGGCAAAGACAACATTGATATCTTTTAAAATAAGCTTCAAGTTGTGTGTGGCATGGGCTGATGATTTCTAGGCTTGGTGAACCGGTACTCTACTATGGGTTTGGCATTAAAAGATCTAGCCCTTCCCGCGGGCTGTCACTGGTCCACTGAATTGAATATACAAATTCATTGTAAGATATATCATTCATTTTAAGGACCGCTAGGAAAGAAAAATCCTCACAGTTAACTTATGATGTGTTTTCCTATCATTCATCATTAAGACCAATCCTGATTTCAGAGATGCTAAAATGTGGGGGAAATGTACATTTTGAAATCAACAAAATGTATTATATGAAAACTGTTGCTCTTCTAATTAAAATGGAAAGGAACTGAAAGGAACACTGTTTTGAGAAACTTTAGTCACACATTAGGATACTCAAATATTCTAAGGACACGGCAGAGACTAAGAGTCAGTCTTTGATATAGTCAATCTTCGGGTTGCTTTTAACAATTTAAACAAGTCCCTGGACTTTTCAATAGTACCTAGTGAAGTGAAGACTCCTAAGATGTCCACTCTCACTTGAAGTCGATGATCACCCCTGAAACAGCTCAGTTACAGGCTCTGAACTTCCCCTTGAGACACCAACTGCTGTCATCTGATGTTGCCGTTAGAGACACGCACGTTCAACTGAACAGCCTGCCCCCTTGATCAGCGCATCTCACCTCCTGCTCAGTGAAGCCCTGGTGTTTGTACTGAGCCTTAGACCAGAAAGAGCATGAAGCAATTTTTCCCCTTTGGAAGTGGCTGGACATAAAATTCCAGGGAAAATTAAAGTCAGAGGAAGACATGTTTACAAGCACTGAAGAATTTTCCCCTTCATGAGCAACGCTGGATAGTTGAGCACTGAGAGCACGGTCTTACAAACAACAACAAAGAGTCAACAGACAACAGTGTGTAGCAGAAGAAAGCGGGGCCATTGTTCCCCCAGAGTTCTCAGTTCTAAAGCTCAATCTGAATTACTGCTTTCAGGAGAACCAAGCAGAGCGTCCCTTTCCTCCAGTTTAACTCCATGCAAACAATAGAACTTTTGTTGGAACACAAACATTCATAAGATACTGGGAAAACTTCCTTCTGACTCTCTCACTTGGTGAAAGAATCTATAATTGGTTTCTCTGCTCTTACCTTTTTCTACGGACCTGGGGTACATTTGTGTGGTGACTAGAGCCACACCATTCTCAACATAGAAGTACATCAGAATGTTCCTTCAAATTTCATATTCCTCAAACTGTCTGATGGGTGCAATTCCCAAAGTCAAATCCAGAAGCCATCAAATCAAAATCATAGACATGCATTCATATTTGCTTATACGTATTCTTCTATTTCTACAAGATTTACTTTTGAGGAGAGTTCTCTTATCTATCCAGTGTTGTGAATGGCTGGCTTTGAGTTCTGAGCAGCTGTCATTTTTACTAAGGAGAATGATCTGGGGGGAAAAACCCCAAAGCTAAATAATTTAAAATATTTTCCTTCAAGCATACAATCAGGAGGAAACATTTTCCACCCCCTTCAAAGCTGCATCCCCAAGAGAAAAAGGGCTTACGTGTTCAGGTTTCTCCTGCTCTTTTTTGTCTGTCTGTAGAAACTGACAGGTTTCTCTCCCCAGCTTCTGGACTAGTTCAGTTCGTCCGATGTCATCTCTCTCCTGAAGTTTGCACATCACTCCTGCCTTAAGAGTTGGAGAAAAAGCGAAGATATACTTAAATCCACAGTCCCAGGACATGACACCACTGCAAAATTCGCCTTAAGATAAGCTCATCTTCTCTGTTGCCTGGATTAATGCATACTCTTGGTAAAATAGTTTGCCTCTCCAAAACTGAAATTGAGTTATTTTAACCTAAGAAGGCCACACCACAAGTCTTAAAGTTGAGATCACGTATCTGTCCACTTTAAGAGAGGGGAGGGCAGAGCAAACTAAATCATTTGCTACTAAAGTAAGCTCCTGATATGCCACTATTTGTTCCTGACAGCCTGTTTCCTGTTACATAAGCAAAGCCTCACAAGAGGTTAAAAACTCATGGGAAAGTTAGCCAGGAACCACTCTGACAAAAAGGGTGAAATGATACAGAGGACTAAAAATAACAGTACACAAGCTCCCAATTCTTTCACCCCACCAGATTATTCCACGTACAAATACACAGTTTAACAAGATCACAAGGTTTTTTTTGTTTTGTTTTGTTTTGTTTTAACAACTGGAAAATTACTATGGGGCATTATTAGCAAAATATATCTCCAATGTTGCATGAAATACGGTAAAAAAAAATAAACTGCAAAAAGAAAGCTTCAAATGTCATCAGGGATTGGAAATGATCCATAAAGCATCACATTTTTTATTATGTCAAAGTACCTAAGTAACAATAATATGAAGGAGGAGAATCTAGGACTGTCATTAGAAAAAAAGATGTTCATTATAATACAAATTGTTAACTGTTGCTGCTCAAATTCTTCTTTAAAAAATGTGCTGATATATCAGGACATGATCTAATGAAATCTGAAGTTACTCTTGGCAGGAACAATCAAAATTTGGGACACTATAATACATATACAGGATTCTTTTTTTTTTTTTTTTTAACATACAGGATTTGAATGGATTTAGCAACAGGACCAAATATGGAGAAGGGGCCCGCAAGTGATGCTCAGCTTCACGGTCTTAATTGTGCCAAAGATAACCATTTTGTTGAGCAGGAATCGAAGAAATGGGATTATCCATGCAAAACAATGACTATTATCTTTATTCCCCTGAGCAAAGATAGCTAGCTCCTTATCTAACAGCTTCTCCTACAACTGGGAAGGAAAGAGAAAATTCTTCAAGTGGCCCAAACCACAGATTCCCAGGAGACAGCAAGTGGAATTCCTCCCCCAACGTCAGATACTTATTTTTAAAACATCCCTCACATGCGGGGCTCCAAGGCTTCTACTCAGGGCTCTCAGTTTATCTTAAGATAGCCTGTGCACTGCTGGAGAATCACAGTTGGTGGAAAGTCCCTTACCACACGAGACAAAACTCCAAAATCATTTAACTTCAAACTATGACTACTAGTTTTGCCTTTTACTTGTATTTTTAAGAAAGATTTATTTATTTATTTTAGAAGGAGAAGGAGAGAGCGAGTGAGGGGGAGGGGGCAGAAGGAGAGGGAAAGAGCGAGTGAGGGGGGAGGGGACGGAAGGAGAGGGAGATAGTTCTACAAGCAGACTCCCCACTGAGTGTAGAGCCCAACACCAAGACCCTGAGATTACAAACTGGGCCAAAATCAAGACCCAGATGCTTAGTTGACTGAGCCACTCAGGTGCCCCTAAGTTTTACCTTTTTTAAAAGCAACTGAGACTATGTCTATGTCTTATCAATATGGTAATTTTTCAAACATTTAAACAAACATTTATTACATTCTCCTTTTTATATTGCCCATACATGCCTCCCAGCTCCCTTCTTTATTCATTCATTCATTCATTCACTCATTCATTCATTCACTCACTCACTTAACAGATTTTATTTGAGCAACAAACACAAGCTAGGAGCTATAGGTTCTAGGTTCTAGGGATACAGTACTGAACAACAACAACAAAAACAACCCCACGTATCATGAAGCTTACATTCACTAGGGGGTGTGGATTATATAACACATACAGATATAATATGTCAGCTGGTAATATATGATAGGAAGGAAAATAGGGCAAGGGGGCAGAGAGATGACTGGAGTGCTACTGAGAAAACACATGTTAGGGAAGGATTCTTTTTTTTTTTTTAAAGATTTTATTTATTTATTTGACAGAGAGAAACACAGCTAGAGAGGGAACACAAGCAGAGGGACCGAGAAAGGGAGAAGTAGACTTCCTGCGGAGCAGGAATTAGGGAAGGATTCTTTAGTGAAAGGAGATCTGAATGGAGAACTAAAAGAAGTAAGGAAGAGTATGTCAGGCAGAGGAACAGAAGTGCAAGGGCCCTGAGGCTTGGGTGCGATTGGCATGTTCAAGGAAGAGTACAGAAAACTGCATGGCGGGGCGCCTGGGTGCCTCAGAGGGTGGAGCCTCTGCTTTTGGCTCAGGTCATGATCTCAGGGTCCTGGGATCGAGCCCCACATTGGGCTGTCTGCTAGCAGCGAGCCTGCTTCCCTCTCTTTCTCTGTCTGCCTCTCTGCCTATTTGTGATCTCTCTGTCACATAAATAAATAAAATATTAAAAAAAAAAAAAAGAAAACTGCATGACTGAAGCAGAGCTGGTGGGGTGGGGGGTTGCGGAGGGACAACCAAAGAGGTGATGTGGGACTAGATCACATTGTGGCCTTACAGGCTGGGTAAGGAGTTTGGATTCTTTTTCTGAAAAAGATGGAAACCCCTTAGAAGGTTTTGAATGTAGGACTGGCATCATCAGCCTTACATTTTAACAAAATCATTTTACCTTCTGTGTTGAGAAAACATTATCAGATGACAAGAAGCAGATGAAACCAGAAGACCCACAAGGAGACTGGTCTTCAGAGAAGATAAGTCTTAGAACTTGTGGTAGTGGCGGAGATGGTGAGAAAAGGTTAGAATTTGAACACTTTCCAAAAAAAAATTTTTTTTTTTTGAATACTTTCCAAAGGTACAGCAACAGATTTTATTGTCTCCAAGGTATTTTGCTTGAGTAGCTGGAAGGGTGGGGCTGTTGTTTACTGAGACTGGGGAGACTGGGGAAGAACGTCTGGGAAGGAATATGCCCGTTAGGCATCTAAGTGGTGTTGCCGGGTTGGCTGTCCGGAGGCTCAGAGGAGAAGTCCAGGCCAGTGACAGGAACCTGGGAGGCATCAGAGTATCGATGGCACTTCCAACCAGAGGAGTAAGAGAGGTTACCAATGGAGTAATGTAAACAAAGAAGAGAAGAAATCCAGGAACTGAGTCCCCTGTTTGGATACGGGAAAGATGATAGGAAAGGAGACAGAGTGGCTCTAGGAGGAGAAGCTGGTGAGCGGTGAAGAAGGTGTTTTAAAGAGGAGGGAGGGAAAAACTGTATCAAATGTTGCCTGAACCATCAAGCAAGATGGGCTCGAAATGATAGATTTGACAGACTTTGACGGAAGTAATCAGTGACTTTGATGTGGTTTTTTTGTTTTTGTTTTGAGCAAAAAAGTGGTAGGGAAAAAAGCTGTATCAGTTCGGGGTTCAACAGAGAATGAGCAACAACTCTTCTGAGGAGTTTTGTTACAAGCAATAGGACACTAGCTAAAGAGTGATGCTGAAAGGAGTTTTGCTTGCTTATGTATGCTGAGGGATGTTCTAGTCTACTTATCTTATTAGAATCATCCAGCACGGAGGGGAAACCTGAGGATGCGGGATGGAGAGGGGGCATTATGAAGAGTAGTGTCCTTCAGGTGCCAAGAGGGCATAAAGATCTACCATCAGAAAGAAATAGGACTGTGAACATTTCGCTCACTGTCACAGGAGGGCAGGTGAACGACAGGGGTAAATATGCAGGTAGGTTGGCATATTTGATGGTGGGAAAATGTGGAAATTCTTTTTTTCCCTGTTCTTGAATTTGAGGGCGAGAAAGAGAGCCTGTGCACATGTGCGAGGAGTAGAGGCAAAGAATCTCAAGCAGAAACCCAGCAGAGCCAGGAGCTGGACGTGGGGCTCAATCCCAGGACCCTGAGATGAAATCAAGACCTGGACGTTTAATTGACTGAGCCACCCAGGCACCTCTGGAAATTCTTTTTTGACTGCTTCTATTTCCCCACAAAATAAGTCAAGTTATTAGCTGAGAGTAGGGAATATGAGAAGATGCTGTGGAAGTATAAGAAAAGAAGGCATGTAGTGGTCATTTCAGGGGCAAGGGTTGGCCAATTTTGGGAGGAAAGGGCCAGAGTACCAACATTCCAGGCTTCGTGGGCAACGTGGTCTCTCATGCCACTACCCAGTTCTGCAGTTTTAGTGCAAAAGCAGCAGATATGAAAGAGCATAGCTGTGTTCCAGTGACACTTTACAAAATTGAAGTCAACAGTGGTTTGTCCCCTCCTGACTTGGGAGGAAACAGGACAAGGTAGTAAATAAGACTGTCAAGCATTACTAAGGGCCCATTTGATTTTATTTTTAGATCCTTTGCCATGCTAGCTATGCTACTTGGAGCGTATTTCTGTCCCTTAGGATTTTAATAGAGCCCATTACCAGAGATAATGCTAAATCCATGAGCTGATCTTGAAGAGGCACTTTTAATCAATACTAGAGAGGGTACAAGAGGATCAGTGGTATTAAATATCCTCCTTTAAACTAAAAAAGACAAGGAAACGTGGTGGGGGGAATTCCTATATTACAAATGATTAACATCCTTTAAAAGCTTTGACACTTAGAGGAATAAATTTCTGTTATCTGAAAAATTCACTGATGTTGGCCAGCTAGAATTTCTTCTCTCTTCATACGTGTCATTCTTTTTTTTTTTTAAAGATTTTATTTATTTATTTGACAGAGAGAAACACAGCTAGACAGGGAATAGAAGCAGAGGGAGTGAGAGAGGGAGAAGTAGGCTTCCCGCTGAGCAGGGAACCTGATGCGGGGGCTCGATCCTGGGACTCAGGGATCATGACCTGAGCCAAAGGCAGATGCATAACGACTGAGCCACCCAGGCGTCCCAGCCCATCCATGTCATTCTGACAGCCTTTAACATATACTGTCCCGCTACCCGAGAGAGGAGGCTTGTGACCCTGCGACCTTAGGACCTGCCCCTTGGTTGTTTATTCCACAGTGGGATAGATTAGTCCTAATCTCTTGATGCTCCCCAGTGTGGTGCCCTGTGTAATAGAGGGTGTGTGTGGGACTGGGGCCAGGGAAGGGGGGATACAGGAAGAAAGTGTCCTGGAACTAGGCATGAGACTGAGCCCATTCCTTCCCTCCAGCATGGGCTCCAGAATTAACTGAGCTAAGTTTCCATGTACCCTGATTTGGAGACAGTCTTTCCACGGTATATATATGGGAGCCTGACCCATATAATTCTTTTTTTTAAATAAATTTTGTTTATTTATTTGACAGAGAGAGAGAGATCACAAGTAGACAGAGAGGCAGGCAGAGAGAGGAGGAAGCAGGCTCCCTGCTGAGCAGAGAGCCTGATGCGGGCCTCAATCGAGGACCCTGAGATCCTGACCTGAGCTGAAGGCAGAGGCTTTAACTCACTGAGCCACCTAGGTGCCCAGACCCATATAATTCTTTTGTTTTATTTAAAAGATGTCATTTACTTATTTTAGAGAGACAGAGTGAGTGTGAGTGTATATGGGGGAAGGGGCAGAGGGAGAGGGAGAAAAAATCTCAAGCAGACTCCAGGCTCAGCATGGACCCCAACATAGGGCTCAGTCTCGCAACTCGAGATAACAACCGAAATCACTCAAGATCACGAGCCGAAACCAAGACTCAGATGCCCAAGCAAGTGAGCTACTCAGGTGCCCATCATACATATTCTTTTAAAACAACTGATAATATCATCAGCAAGAAGAGGGTGGGACTGAGTAGTAAAAACTTAAGACACCGAAACTATTTTTTTGGTTTCTGGGGAACATGAATGCTTAAGCAACAATAAACATTCTTTATATCATATACTTAGGATTCTAAATAAAGACTCTTCCTTAATGAGGAAATATATTTTTGTTAGAACCAGATACCTGATGCACAAATTATATATTTTAAACACAAAATGCTATATACTTTTAAGAATGGGTTTCAGAGCAACTTCATTATCTTGTATTTATAATTAAAACATCTTATAATTAAAAAAGGAATATTGCTGTCTTAATTTTCTGGTTTCTGCATAATTTTGAGATGCATTTTTGTAATAATCAATTCTACAGCACTCCTTACATAACAACTATCAAAAAAGGCTTTCAAGGAGGATTATGATTGCTTCTTCATTCCCTGGAGAACTTGAAGCCCAGAGAGCTGCCATACATCCTAGATAGTTTCTAAGAGAGTCCTCTGTGGAAGCACTGCACTCAGCCTGATGTTCTCTGGGGGTCTCTTTCACAGATCTGTAATTTAGTGATTTAATTTGAAAACCCATGAATTTATTAATATATTTTGAGAGCTTTGTTTTGGCAGGAGCAACAAGATAAGTAACAGCCCTTGATCTAGACTTCCACATTCTTGAACTACTTAATTTGTCTATATGAAATTAATTATAAACAGTTTACCTAACACTGCTAAGCCCGAAAAAAAAATAAAAGATTAATCTGGAACTGTCAGAAGAGTTATTAAGAGCCTCATTTCAAGGTCTGTTTTGAAGAAAAAAAAATCTCTGTAATGTATAATTAAAGCTATTCATATGATTTTCAGTGTTTGAGGAGAAAAATGTTATGAATGTAAATTAAAGTCTGTTCCCTTTATAAATGGGAGTCATAAAATGTTGGATCCATTCTTTTAGTAGTAAAATAGTGCTTGGACAGGATTCCCTTAGGAAAGGCTACAAGGATGATATATGAAAAATCTTCACAACGAAAAGGTGAAAGAGCACATTTTATGTATGAAAACATTGTCTGCATTATCTTCACTTTAAAAATCACTTTCTCTGAAACACTTAGATAAAATATCCTGCAAAAAGAGAAGGAAAACCAGGACGAAAGAGTTCACTTTTCAAGTAAGCACTTTTGCAGTAACAGAATGCTACTTAATACAGATTCACAGTATTTGGATAAATTCTTATTCATTACGAAAGAGAGTCACTTCTTTAACAATTCAATCTTACACAGAAATTCATAAAGTCAATTTTTTTCCTACTTTAAACGGAAAACTCAAATTATGAAACACTGATGGGATGGGAAGATATATTACATGACTCCACTATATGCACATATTTTCTAAACAACAAATATTAAACCCCAGGAAAATTCTGAAGATAATTCACACTAAATAATAATAATAATAAATTATGTATAATAATACATAAAATATATATATTAATAATATGACATAATATGTAATGTATAGTAGATATATCATATGGTAATTATATAATAATATTTATAATATATTATAGAATAAAAATTATAAAATTGATAATAATAATAATAAATAGCTATTTTCTTTCGTAGGGTGGCAAGTATTCATTTTCTCTAATTTCTTCAGAAAAGGAAAACAAAACTATGGAAAATTTCCTCCTGGTTGGGCTGGAAAATATACCCTTTCCTTGAGGGAAAGGGCTGCGTGGCACCCACAGTGAAAAGTGCATGTGACAGGGAGCGTGAGGCAGTTTACTCGTGCCAAGGGTATCCCTAGGACAGGCCCAGACACCATGCTGGGGCATCACAGAGACTCAGACTCAGTCAGTGACTCCTGGTCCCTCACTGTACAGGTAAGGCACCAACTTCAAGAAGGTTCACTTCTTGGATCCTCCTCCTTTCTGGAATGACATTTTTGTGGACAGATCCATCCTATACAAACACTGTATGAAACTCCTTCCTGCCAGAGCAGAGTGGGAGGAGGGAAGGGGCAGAAGCCATAGTTACATGGAATTTATAATTGCTGTTTCCCTCAAATAGCTTCTTAATCTATTATACTTATATAATTCTCTCTTCTTGATAAAACTAAAAAAATACATTGCCATATATTTACATAGCTGATGAACTAAAAGGTTCACCTATTTCATATACTTGATTCCTGAACTTTTATACTGGAGTAGGGAGGACACTAATATTTTGTCTTATTTCGACCTGGGATTACAGCTCAAGTCTGTAAACATTACTGACTGTACTGCTAAGCAGGGCAGCAAAGTTGACAAAAAATAAAGAAGAAAAAAGCAAAGTCTAATAAATCTAATAAACATAAAGGAATTTAAAAGATCATCTGTTCTTCTATGATCACTATCACAGCCTTAAATAACAGCTTTCTTCCGTATATTAAAAGGAAGTCACATTTTGGCTACTGATAAGCATAAAATATTTGGCAATTACTTTATAAAATTAACAGTTGCTATCACTTAATATTAAAATTATTGATAAAAATAGAACATAGGAGACATGAAAATAATTACTGAGTCCAGTGGCCAATGGACACCAGAAGTGAAGGAAGAATTTCTAAAGTTCAGTACATTATAAATTACTCATAAAAGATCACATTAAGAGCCCTAAACTAGAACCCAGCAAAAATTCTATACTTTTTTTTTCATTTAAAATATTTATTTGAGGGAGAGTGTGTGTGCAAGCACAAGGTGGAGGGGCATAGGGAGAGAGACTCTCAAATAGATTTCCCATTGAGCACGGGGCCCGATGTGGGGCTCAATACACAACCCTGAGATCATGTCCTGAGCCTAAACCAAGAACTGGACGCTTAACCAACCAAGCCTCCCAGGCACCCTAAAAATTCCATACCTTTTTTTTTTTCTTATTTAAAACATTTACGAGTGAGAGAGAGAGAGAGAGAGAGCACGAGAGAGAGAGAGAGAGAGAGAGAGAGAGCGAGCGAGAGAGAGCGCGCGAGCGCGCACTGGGTGAGAGGCAGAGAGAGAGAGGGAGAAAGAATCCCAAGCAAACCCCATGCTGAATGCAGGGCCCGACGTGGGGCTGAATCCTATGATTCTGAGATCATGACCTGAGCTAAAATCAAGAGTTGGGCGCTCAACCAACTGAGCCACCCAGGCGCCCCCCCCCCATTTACACATTTTGATTAAAAAATTCTTTAATCCTTTGGTCCTATACAAAGAGTGATAAATGAGTCCAGGATGTTTATATACGTGAAGAGAGCAAACTGGTAGACAGTAATATTGCAACCGAGCCGCATTAGACACCTTAAATATTCAACGCAAAAAGCAATGTGACAGAAGATCACAATCACAGTAGTAACTCCCAGAGACGAACTCCTTTGAGTACTTACTATGTGCTGGGCACTGTTCTGTTTCACACATCTGCATCTAATCCTCAAAACAACCCAACCTTACGTACGTTAGAACGGCAGGTCAGTAGAGGCATTGAAAGCCACCGAGTCAGAGCCAGACTGTGTAGGTTTGATACCTGTGCTTGACACTTCCCCGCCCACCTGTAAAGTGGTGGTAATGCAGGGCTTGTTGTGGAGGTGAGGAAACAAGGAGCTTCGGCGAGCACCTATGGCGTCCAAAGGGCTGCCCATGGGAACTCTCAGTACTGCGGCAGAAAAGGGCTCTGAGGCCAGGAGAGAATACGTTGTCCAGGCTACAGTGGCAGAGCCAGGAGGAGAGCCCAGGCCAACCAGCCCTGAAGGCTGCACTCTGGACCTCATGCACGCTGCCTAACAATTACGGAAACTCTTCCGTGCAGGCATGTCATGCACTGCTTCATGTCAACCCCCAGACAACTCTGTATGATCACTACTTTGCAGAGATGACAACCCCACATGCTGGTCACTTGCAGGGCCTTGCAGGCGAGGGCACGCTGGTGCCAAAGACACTGATGTTACCCTGCAGGACCTCCAAGGCTTAGACCCTGAAGAGCTTGTGTAAAGACACAGGCTACGGAGAAGAAGGGCTTGGAGGCAAAGCCAAGTCTACATGCTTGCTGTACTCCCCTCACACCTCACTGCATTAAAACTGGAAGTTTCCTAGGCAGAAAAGGTAGTTTTAGAAAGAAAAGGAAGAAAGGAGCAAACATCTGAGGAGAGAATTAGAGTCTTCCAGCAGTTGGGAAATGTGTATAGGAGACCCATCTCTCCATCTTAATCCCTTCTTAATCCCATCTTAATACCTGAAGTTTTCAACAGCCCCAGGACATTTTCCCCATAGTGAGGTACTTCGTCACAGCTGGGGAAGGAGTGAGAAATCAATTTCTGCTGGCTTAAAATATGCTGCGGAGTGCAGACTGCCACAGTGTGAAATACCACAGCGCACGGGGCCCAGGGGCTCCGCCACATGGCAGGCACCCAGAGGCTCCACCCGTTACGTATGTAGACACCAAACATCAAAGCAACACGTTGCGGTGTCACTGTATACACCCGTGGGCATACACAGGCATTTATTTCTAATTCTGACTGTAAAAATTTTCGAAGTTTCCTCTGGGCTCACCCTCCAAGACGTGAAGGGCGGAGGATGCTACCCAGAGCACTTGGAAAGATGGTCTGCAGAATCAAAAATCAACAAGACTAGTGCTGGTCCTATGGTAGCAGGTCACGCCTTCTTAGACGTGTCAGAAGTGACAGCCCCCTGCTTTCGTGCACGGCCTAGGCCTCTCACCCACAATTATGCCTCCGCTGAACTTAACTCTTGCCTTTCAAACCTAAAGTGAATCCATTCCTGACTGAATTATGGATTCACTGCCTTTGTCTGATTTCATGATTTCAACCCCCAGTACCTCCCAAAGATGCATGCTCGTGGCACAGCTGAAGAAAACCACAATCTTGAAAAGCCAGGTCTGTGTGTCCTCTTGAGACACAAATATGATTTCACTAAAACAGACTTTTGCCCACAGAGTAAACTCAAAACAAATAAATAATGTTTTGTGTTTAGAAATATCCATCTCACTAATAATTTAATGATTTAAGAAACCTTTGAGAAAGTCTGGAGTACACTCGGTGGGGGAAATCCCTGCCCATGTTTGCTTGAAAGCCTGAAGTGCAATTTCAGTATGGACTTGGTGACTGCAGTATTTTCAGTATTACCACAGCAAAACAACTCCCAACGGTTCCTTTTATCAACTTATTGAGCTAGTGCAACCTGTGCCGTCTTGACCGAAAAAGCTAATGTCATTATCCTGACCAGAACCAACAGATTTAGAACTGGAAAGGAAGTGCAATAGGTCAGCCAAGCCAAGAATCTTTAAATGCCCTGATCTACACCGAGTTAGCATCTGAGAGCACTAGGGTGTCCGAAGGGATGAGGCCACAATACTATTTGGAGGGAAGATGCTGCTCAAAGCATATCCATGCTGTGAGTTAGATACTAGGTGTTGGCAGAGAATCTTTGGCAAGAGGGGCATCACACTCCTCCGTGTGGCACAGCCCCAGCTGCCCCATTGTCAGCCAGTTCATTCTTCCCTGCTGTCTCCAGGCAGAGAAGACCTCTAAAGCAGTCTCTCCTGGCTCTTCACTTACTTCCTTGCTTTCTCTGGGAAGTGGAGGATGTCTGCCCTTCTGTCCCTTACTCATGACTCAAATTATAAATATAATTAACCACTTGGGGCCCTTCCTGTGAAATTCCTCTCTATCAAAAATAAGCACTTTATTCCCAGGAATACCACTCTTTACAGAAGACAGAAGATCAAATCTGTACCATCTGCAACGTCTGCCTCAGGTATGCACTCTCCGTGCAGAAGACAGGTGTAACGGGAGACGGCCGCGGAGCTGATCATACCTGAGAACCGGGAACACCTCCAGCTTCTGTCACAATGAGGTGTTTGTCACTGTTTTCTTCCTCTTGTTCGATTGCTTTAAACAAAGAGAAGAGAAACAATGTTAAAAATATGTAGCATCATAAGAAAACAGTTTTAGATCATTTTCTTTCAGATGGTAATTTGGCAGGAAAAAACAATGTGAGATAGATTGACAAAATGTAAATATCAGCTCTATTTCTTTATTATTTGGATGAAAGCTTAACTAGTTGCATTGGGTACTTTTTATGCCCATTATCTTGTTTATTAAATCAATGGCAGTGGAAAATCTTGCTCTCATTTCTTCCCTTCACCTAAA